>SNQJ01S0174206.1:0-20258 GCA_010110895.2 Picea sitchensis | reverse complement strand
ATGCAATCATGAGAGCTCAACAACTTGAGCTAATTTAATCTCAGTCTGGTCTACTATATGAGATCTTGCCAGATGTGCCATGCTCCATACTTGATAAAACTAGACAAAGAGTTGGACCACATGCCGATGGTATTTTTGGTTCATCATAAACCAATCCTATTGAACAACTGATGAAACAATTGCATCAATTGTCCATACATCATATAGCGTCCAGCCAGACAACTGTTCCAGTTGCTCCCCCTACCCAAACATCGGATGTACATAACATAGCCTGATGGAAAGAAGAAACAATGTAAGAAGGGTAAGGGGGATAAGAAACTCACTAATAATGTTGGTGGAGGAAACACTAAAAAAAAGAAAGAAAAGTATTTGTGTAACCTATGCGTGGAATACCACCTGACTCATTAGTTCCCTTGGCTTGAGGAGGCCCAAAAGTTATTTTCACAGCAGCAGCCTGTCGTGTTAATGAACCCATTTCAACATGGGAAAAATCTAACCCAAGCCTCTACAAGCACCGAAAGGGGCAGTCAAGGACCCCCTCCACATGGGAATAATCCTGTATCCATGAATGTGTATATGATGAAAGGTGATGCCTATATATCGACTAGAGCACATTACTACAATAAGCTAGGTACCTATGAGAAAGGTAAAGAAGATAAAATCCCATCTCTTCCTCTTCAGATCAAGAAGACATTGGGTGAAACCATGACACACATCCCCAAAGGGGCATTCAAAAAAGCTTCTCATAACCCAAATGCAAGGGCCGCCCAAAACTACTCTGTGGTGGAGGATTTGTCTCAAACCCCTTGTGCGATGTTGGCTTTGGAAGTCCTCTAGAGTTGCCCTTCCTAGAGAAAGGCTCTGTTAGCCTCTTTAGGATCCCCTGAGACTTGTAATATGGGTATGATCATTCTTGATACAACTGACTTGAAACCTCATCTCCTTTACCACGTATCATTCTAAATAGTCGTGGCTTACACCACAAAAAATTTTACTCATAACATTTTTCGGACGGTGGTTGATGAGGGTGCCTCAACATGTGTAATGTCTTTGGCAGGTTGGAAGGCCATTGGCCATCCCATTTTTTCTCTGTCACCTACTCTTCTTACCATTTTCAACATTCGTTTGTTCTGACCATATGGGATTATCCCCTCTTTTCCCATCCAGTTAGGAGGGAAAACCATGTGTGTCGAGGTTGAAGTGGTCGACACATCTCTCGACTATAATCTCTTGTTAGGGAGGATTTGGACCTACTCTATGCAAGCAGTAGTCGCTACAGTTTTCCAGGTCTTGTTGTTTCCACACGAGGGTTGGATCATGACCATTGATCAATTGTCCTTCTCTCATCCTGACCCTTCATTGGGGGCATCTATGGTCCCAATGATTGATAACCCTCAACCTAGCATTGTCAACATAGGGGTTGGTTTGTGCCCACCTTTGATGGGTACTTTCGATTACCCACCTCTTCAAGGTGATGTTAACTTCATATCTGACCACCATAAGGTTGAGATTTTTCAAGTTTCGTCATTTCGCACGATTTACTTTAACGATCTGTGGATTCTTCCTTCCCCATAGTCCATGATGGAATGGAAAGGGCACCATGGTATGTCCATTCCCTTGTCCGTGGTAGAAGTGGCGTACTCTTTATTCCAGCAAGATTCCGTCGACTCTGATCCTATCGCTGAGAGGGGGGGTGAATCAATGACACAACAATTATATCAATTTTTCATATATTAATGCAAACAAAATTTTGACATAGTATTTTATCATGGAACCCAAATGGGAAAAACCATAAATTCTTTTTTATTAACTGCAAAATTTGTTTTAGATGTTACATAGAAGGAAGATGTACTTTCTCTTTGATCAACACCAACTGATCAAGATGCACCCACACCCTGGTTTACCAGCACCAACTGGTAGGAGGCTACGAACCCCTTGTTTAGTCAGCTACAACTGACAAGAAAGCACCAACTCCCTCTATAGGCACCAACCTGCCCTTGCACCACCCAACCACCCTTAATGCATAGGTATTATCTTTTCTTCCTGGAATCTGCTTCATCTTTTTAATCTTCTTTTCTGGACTGCAGAGACACTTTCTTCTCACCACATTTTCTTGTTTATATAGTCTTCAAACTGGTGTGAAATTTTAAAACAATGTGTCCCTTTATTTGAACCATTGTACCTTTTCATTTAAAATGATAATCTAAACTTTAATTAATATCATTTTTCTTTTTTTCTTTATTCATATTTTCATGATTTATTTTCTTTTGATCATGACCGTGTATCGGTTCATTATACCATGAAGGTTTTTCATAAATTTATCATAGTCATGGATCAATTTAATCCTTTATAATCGATACCAAATCTCTTTTACTTCAAAGAGACCAATTTCGTGGAGGCACTTCCTTCAAACCATTTCATATAACCGTGTGTCATAGAACCATGAGCTTTACCAAATAACCAACTTAAATTTTTTTCCTTTAAAATCTCTAGACCATATGATTGATGGTGGTGACCTCACATTAGACATGACGAGCGCATGAGCATTTTATTAAATCAACGGTCATGATTCATTCTATGATGGGATGAACGACTGATGGAGTTTCAGTGTTTTTCCCATCGGGTCTTCATGACTCACAACATGTCAAATATATTGAAATGACATTGCTGGTACAATTGGATGACTCACATTAAAGTTTTGAAGATAGATCAACGATCATCTTTAATCTTACACTCATCCTTTTACTATTGAATCTGACGTCTATGATTTAATCATGTATCTAGATAGATGGCTGATGGGATTTTGGCACTTAGACCTTTGGGACCTCGATACACTGCTCCTTACAAAACTCCCAGTTGTGATATCGCTGATACGATCAAATGGTTCATGTCTCTTCCATGGAAGAGATCAATGGTCCACCTTAAAGCTTAATCCAATTCCTTCTTTCCTTAATTGAACAACTATGTCTTAATCAAGCATTAGGATGTGTGGCTTTCGAGATTTTGGAGTTTTTCCTTTGAATATTCATGATCTCCAACAACTCAACTCTCATTGACTATAAATCACCTGATGTGTGTCCCTTTCGGAGTTTTAGCGTTCGGGAATTCCAAACACTATATTTTTTTCTTACAATGCAAATCTTTGAAGTGAGACTCCCAGGGGTGACATAAACACTTATGTCACTTGATGATGTGTTTCAGTCCTTTTATCTACCATGTGTGATTCATATATGTGATATAAATGTGCCTATAATGTCGTATCAACTTGACACTTGTTAGTGTCTGAGTATGCCATGTGTCCTTAGCTACATGGTATGCTGTGTCATTTTTTCTTGGTTCAATCCAATGACCCTCCAACATTTTCCAAATATGACGACCCATGATTTCTATCGTGATTTTGCATTTCACCATTCTTGTGATGAAGGGTCTCGACAATACATGTCGCGATCACCGAAATAGAGTTTAGTTGCACTAGCTCATCCCCTTCTCGTGACCATGGAATATGACCCAGGGCTGAGTGTTTCACATTTTTGCATTTTATGATTTCGAACAACTCTCGTCGGTGTTTCTCTTAATCATGAATCCCTGAATTCATTGATCTAGTGCCATGTGATTGCCTTCCAACTGATAGCTAGGATCTCTTCGCGACCTCGTATATCACGAGTTCCAACAACACTTACGCTAGACTTTTCCATTCTTCGAGTTAGCAAAACAATGACCCTTCGCCATGTACCATCCTTGACAAGGGACGGTCCTAATGCTTTCAGAACAATCAACGACTATGATCCTTTTGATACAATCAACGACTATGATCTTTTTGGAATGATCAATGGTTGTGATCTTTTCGGATGATCTTACAGTCGAGAATGACTTCGCAAGTTCATTTCTTGTTCTATCGACGGCTCAAATTAGTCCTCAAACCAATGGTATGGATATAATCGAAATTTCATGTTTCATTATTTCATAGGGTAGAGCACCTCCCTTCTTCTGAATTCTGATTTCGTAACTACATCTTCTACACTCTGTTCTTCCTTCAGAGCTTTATTCATGTTCTAGCATTTCTGAACATCATCAGATTGTTGATCCTATCGTGATCAACAGTTCATTCTTCTTCCAGAGCTTTGGACTTCTAGTTATGTACTTCACATGTTGACATCAATGAAAATTATGTCCAACAATCTCCCCCTTTGTCATTGAGGGAAACAATCAAACTTCATACACAATCTCCCCCTATGGTGATGCTTTTGTCCTTTGAAGTTACTCTCCCTCTTTGGCATCAATGGCATGTTGGAGCATATCCCTAACTTACATCAGTTTATACCTAGACTAGACTCCTAGATCTTGGTTAATACATTCATTTACACTTTATTTCACCTAATTTGGCCACATAGAGAAGAAGGGCACCTCATTACTAGATTTTAGGGAAAACTGCTAATTTTAGATCAAGACTCAACTCCTGGTTCTTGATTTTCTCGATTTATTCTTGATTTTCTTGATTTATTCATGATTTATTCCAACTCCCCCATGCAAAAATCATCTATTATTGGCAAATGTGCACCTCCTCTTTGAGTGAGATATTTATTCCTTAATTAATGATTTTTGTTGTTACTATTATTAGTAACTACTATTTCGGGTCAGTTAAGTGAGTTGGAACTGCTTCTCTTATTAGTTAAGTGAGATTAAGTGAGATAATGCGCATCACTTAAATCTTGTGGACATTAATGATTGTGTGACATATATATTTAGTGGTCTAGGTCGAACTATGTGGTCTCCCTTAACTTATGACACCTATTTTAGCTATTTCTAGCTGTTTTTTACTAGAATTTCTATGTTGGAATTTCTATATATTCACCTCCTCTCTTCTTTTTGAGGATGGTTTCTCATGTATATTCATTTTTTATTAATATAATTATCTGATTTATGGAGAAAAAACTTTCTCTCATCTCTTGAATATCAACAAATTGTTTGTGTTCAATTTAACTAGAATTCTAGATCTATCGGGGTTTCTGCAGGAATTCTACATGGTATCAGAGCTAGATTGAATCTAGTGGATTGTACACGGTTTTATTTGCAGATATAGATCATCAGGAGGCATATAAATAAGAAATGGATCATCCCTCTCATCCCACAAAACTCATTATAAATCCTTTGAATTACTTCGAATGGAAGACATAGATCTCTTTCCTCCTCCAAAGCAAAGGGCTTTACCGGGTAACAATGGGAACGGAGAAAGAACTGACTGCTGTAGTGGAGAAGATAAATTATTTCAATAAATTAGATGAATCAATTGGGCTGATATTCCTATAAATTTCCAGAGATATCCTCTTTCATGTCAGTGGAGCCACTACTCCTGATATGGTCTGGACCACATTGGAAGGACTATTCGACAAATAGGATGCAATGAGAGTGGATCAACTGGAGAATGAACTCATATCCCTAAGTCCAATTCATTTCAGAAACCTGCAAGAATTCTTCACCAAGTTCAAATCCCTCCTCGTTGAACTTAATGCATGTGGATTCATGAAAGAGGAAGAACAACTCATCCTTTCAATTCTCTCGAAACTAGGCCCTGAATATTCTGTATTTGTGTCGTCTTTTCAAGCATCTAAATTGACTCAAGAAAAATGGAAAATGCCTCCATTGAATGATTTCATTGCAGCATTGACTCAAGAGCAAGCTAATTTAGTCCAAATGGGTGCCATCAAGTGTTCCAAGAACCAAGCACTTGCGGCTACTGATGTTCCAAAGAGAAGTGGAAAAGACAAGGAAAAAGGAACAGGTAAATTTCGTGAATTGAAGAAGGAGAGATTCGCACAATCTTCAAAGAACTATTTTGAGACTAAGGGTAAGAAGAAGAAGAAGGAAAGAACAATTTGTAGCTACTGTTCCAAAGGTTTTCATCCCGAAGAAAATTGCATGAGGAATACTTGTTAATGTTTTATGCTGATATTATAGTTCTTTGCATTTCATAAGATAAGGCATAATAAGAACAAGATCACAATACACACATTCACAATAGAGACACAACATTTATCACAGGAAACCCTCTAGGGGAAGAAATCCAGTAAAAACTTCCTTATCATAAATAGCTTTATCAAGGTTCAAGAGATAACTCAACCAATACACTTAAAATCCTCCTCAGGATGGCACTATACTTCTTCTTACACATGAAATGTCACCTCACTTAAGAACCTTGGAGCAAGTGAAGTGGAAGGATTAGAAGTGAGAGTAGCTAGCCTCTATTTATACAAAGCGCGTGTGAAGGTCACCAAATCTGGCCGGAATGACCTCTCTCAGCCCCGGGTGGGTAAATCCACCTTTAATTAAATCGGCCTTTCATTATAAATGTTGGGGTCGACTTCTTATTCTTTACATTATAATTGTCCAGATGACCAATCCATGAAATTTTGGTCCTTATCACAGTACCGACTTGGATTAATCGTCAGTAGGGATTAACCTAATAATAAAATAATAATAATGACATGATTGAAATCCACGGGGATTTAATCCAATAAAATAAGAATGCTCTTCCCCGGTTACATTATTTCAACACTCCCCTTAACAATAACGGGGTATGATCTTCATCGTCGGTGAGAGAGAGGTCTGCATCCATCGTTGTCGGGGATAGTATGATCAATATCATCTTAGACAATTGTCTAGCACATTTCTGAAAGGTCATGAGGAAGTTTTCTTCATCGACAACATCATCATTTCTCAAAGAATGCTATCATCATCACCATCAAATATGTGTATTAGTAAAAATGATACCTCATCCGCGGCTGGTACATCACATCCGCGATTACTACATAGCTCAATGTCACGGTTAGGCCGGTAGCTTCGGTGTCAGTCATCACATCCGCGATTGCTACACTAGCTCAATGTCACGGTAGTTAAGCTGGTAGCTCAGTGCAAATCACATCTTCCTTTACGTCTAACAAACAGGTCAAAAGCAAGGAACACAAAACGTCACACTTTACGTCTAACAACTAGGTGGGAAGCAAGTAATATCATCATCTTAGCACTACGTCAACAACTAGGTGGGCGGGAATCGCAGTACGTCATGCTTCGATCTAACAACTAGGTCGGGAGCATGACTCTAAATGCTTATTCACGTCTAACAAAGGTGAGAAGGAATCAATGGCATCATGCTTACGTCTAACAACTAGGTCAAGCATGACTCATCTTGCTTCGATCAACAATGGAATTGGGAAAAACAGGGAACGCGATCGTACTTCGATCTAACGAAGATTGGAAGCATGACTCATCACTACTACGATCTATTAGCTGGAGTGGAAGCGGGATCCGGTAGCGTTATGCTTTCGTCTAACAATGAGTCAAAATCCTTAACTCATCTTTCTTCACGATCTAACAAAGCGAGGAATTGAAGCAAGGATCCACCTAGCGTCATACTTTTCGATCTAACAGCGAATTGAGAGAGAATTATGACTCATCTTCTTCGTCTAATGGCGAATTGAAGTAAGGATCATCCATGATTAACCATGCTTTCACGATCTAACAGCGAGGTCAAGAGCATGACTCATCTTGCTTCGATCTAGCAGCCGAATTGACAAGGAACATCAACATCTCGCTTGCGTCTAACAGCGAAGGTCGAGGAAGCGAGGAATCATGATACGTTATGCTTTATCTAACAACTAGATTGACATAACTCATCTTGCTACGATCTAACAACAATTCGAGGAAGCGAATCACATCTACTCCCCTTTTAGGGAAGGTCCTTCGGACAATACTAAGCTTATCTCGAAAGTGTTCAAAACTTTACATGAGATAGAACCCAGATCATCACATCGACAACCTGACCATTCCGAACGCTAGTATGCTGGAGCTTGGGGCTCCTCTCACGTACCATGTCGCGGATGGAAATCATGGATCTCTATGTGCCTTCAACACATGCATGGAACACCGAGTTCTCTGTCATATTTATGGCTTTGATTGATTCACATAGAATCGCGGTTGCTCATCTCCAAATCAAATAGGCCGGTCAACGACTTTTGAAGCCATATGGCTTCAAAACTTGTGGAACATGCAACAATTTATTCCATTTCTACCGTGTTGAGAGATACTTGATTGCTTCCTACTTTGTCGCGAGATCATAGCTGATCCCACATCTTTGAAATAGCTTAGGAGGTGCTTACATCGATGGCAGCTTCACAGCAATCTACATCCGGTATATCCAATCAGAGTGAAGTCATGGTTTCCATCATAGCTGAGACCACATTCTAATGTACCTTTAAGGTACCCTCATCGCATGTTTTTCGCGATACTAAATGAACGCGTCGGGCTCCACTGAAACTGACTCAAGGTGTTCTGTACCAAAGCGGAATCTAGTCACGGTGTTCGTCGGGTACATCGGTGATCCAATAATTTATGCGTACCGGAGTGGCATCTATCAAATCTCGGCTGAAGTATTATCGACCCGTGACTTCGACACTTTGCTTCCATGGGTGTATTCATGGACTTGCAGTCAAGCATGTCGAATATCTTGATTCGGTAGGTGTATCCTGGTTGGAAGTTCTTCGGACTACGCCATACCCTCAAGACCCTGAAATAATGCATTAGGCCAAGGTCTTTTCATCTCAAATTCTGCGACAAGTCTCGCTTGCAGTTTGTGATGAGATTTTCTTCTCCGTTAAGAATAAGTCATCCATATAGTAGTAATTATTAGGTTCATTATCCATGATCTTGAAGTAGAGATTAGAATCTTCTTTACTCTTGGTAAGACCAAACTCGTCAAGCTGTCTGCTCTGACCCATGCCTACCAGAGCTGGGAGCTTGCTTCAATCGATATAGGCTTTCTTCAATGTCGAGATGAGACTTCCTTTCTTCAACCTCAAATCCCTAAGGTTGCTCTATGTCCCACTTCTACTTCAATGACACCATTTAGAAAAGTTGTCTTCACATCCATGCGGTGCAGCTTCCATTTCATCTTGGCGGCCAGAGCTATAATGGATTACGTCGAAGTGTATCGTACGAGGGCAAATGTCTCTTCATAGTCGATTCCTTCCTTACAGCGAAAATCCTCTGACGACAAATCTTGCTTTATATTTCTCGATACTTCATCATGACATGTTTTTATCTTGAATAATGCATTTTTGATGATACCACATCCTTACTTTTCGGTCGGGAACAATTTCCCATACATCATTCTTTATTATGGATTGGTATTCCTCTTGTCATGGCATCTACCCATTCAACTAATAGGATGTCTTCTTCTACAAAACATGTAGGTTCTTCATCAATGGATTGCACATCAAGCCGTTATGGCTGGAGAATGGCTTTGGCTTCTTCCTTTGTCTTATTGGTTCCTTATGGAACGCCATACTTCTCTCCATCTTAGATAAGTTCCCTTGCCCAGGTTATCTTTATGGGAAGGGTCATGCGAGGAGGTTCTTGAACTTCTGCCATATCATGATCTTCAAGAATTTCCTCATCGGGGAAGCTGGAAGCTTCCTTCTGAGGTTACACGCAACTCTAGGGAGTTTCTCTCACCGGATTAAGCCGTCACAGGATTTCGCGAATCCTCTTCACATACCTCTTCAATTTCATCTTCTACGATTTCTTAAGTGCGAGCTTCTTCACATCAAATCCGATACTAAGTCTCAATATAGGGTGACGGTATGTAGATTGAGGCCTTGGATACCTCACAGTATCCCACAAATATTCTTTTCTTTCCGGAGGGTTCCAGCTCATTTCTTTTCTCTTCGGTATATGAACAAACACTTTGGGCGGTAAAATATTTTGAGATGAAAACACCTCGGCTTCTTTAGGTGAACATGTTCTGGTGTATTGAACCCAAGTGCACTATAGGATAGTCTATTCTACACATAAAACTGGTACGCCATAGGCATACGTCCATAAGCACATGGGAAGATCTTGATCATGAATCATGGTCTTCTCAGCTTCACCGTCATTACATTCTTCCTTTCGGCCTTACCGGGTTTTGTTGGGAGTTAGTAGGAGGTGATTTGGATTTCCCTCTTGATCCGAACATCTGTGGCTTCTGAACTCGCCGAGGTATATTCTCCTCCATTATACGACCTGAGTATATTAATGTTCCTCTCAGAAAGGTTCTCTATCAAAGACTTTGTTCCTTGAATTCTTGCAGATATTTCATCTTTAAATTTAGAAATATAATATACCCAGGTCTTACGAAATTAATCATCAATAAATTACATAGTATACATACCCTCTAATGGAGGGATGTTGGCATTGGAGCCACCTGCATTATGAATGGATGAGTTCCAATGCTCCTTGCTTTCTTTGTCCCTCTTAGGAAAAGGGTTCTTGATGTTTTCCTTATTGCACATCCATTGCATATGCCTTCCTGATCAACCTTGAGTTGGTAAACTTGTGATGACTTTGCATATGTATGGTAGCACCTTGTAGTTGATGTGAGCCAATCTTCTATTACCAAGAAACTCGCATGAATTTTGATGGCATGGGTCATAGCAATTTTGGGTGACACTTACGAAGCTTATATAAACCATTTTCTTCACTTCCGATGTGATTGCTTCATTAATGGTTTCTCCCTTATTACATAAGAACTTCTCCATCTATGAGAGGGACAGCTCTATAGCCTTTCTTGTCCAAGGCGGATATGGAGTAAGTTCTTCTTTAGGCCCAATACGCATAGAATGCGTCTTTCATTGTTTTTGAGTTTTCTGAATCAATCTTGTGGTTTGATTCTCCTATTCCCTTTTTGGGATATTGATAATCATCTCCAAAGGTTACTTTGCAGAAAACTTCTTTTCAATGAGAAATACAAGAGACTATTCTTCTTACCGATCATATGCTTTGATGCAGCTATCAATGAGCCATGTGTCTTCTCCGGTGATATAGATCCACGAGAGAGTGAGATCAAGACATGGTCCTTAATCATCTTCGCCGTTGGTTCTTCATCTTTGACAATATGAGCATGTTGTCTTTTGTGCTTCCCTCTTGTACTCTTCTTTACGACTAGACAATTGTTGTACTTATGTCCCATCTTATCACAATGATAGCATTGTATGAATGAGAGATCTCTTCCCTTGCGTTGTCCGCTTTCAAAAGAAAGTTTCTTGAATGAGATTCTTGATTGTTGAATTTGTTTGATGGTTGTGGTCTCTATGAGATTCCCTTTTGAAATAGGGTTTCTTCTTCCTCCCCTTTTTGTATGAGTATGAGACTTGAGTCATCATCCTTGCTAATAATTCTTTCATGATTGGTTACCTGGTCTTTTTACATTCTTCCCATAGGCTTTCAAACTATAGTTTTATTTTACTACGCCACATGCAGTTGGATAGAGGCATCCCAAGATGCGTCAATGAGACCATTAGGGTTGTCATTCTGAGTTGTCGCCGTCAATGGTGTCTCCAAGCGCTTTCAACTATTCTTTTATTTTGGAGATTCAGAGAATTGCTCTTGAATCATTTCTCCTTTCAACATCTTGGTATTCTTCAAGCTGGGATTAGATTCATCTTCGATTGATGTTCTTACCTTCATATAGTTTTCTTAGACAATCAAACCTTCCCTTTGGGGTTTCTTGTGATATCACGGAATCCCGGTGGTCTTTGATTGAATCAACAATGATTCTCTAAGCCGTGATTGAGTCCTTCTGATGCTTAACTTTCTGGGTGGCATCTTGGTTCCTTCACATCTTCTTTTGGTAAATCTTGATACATCGATCTCTGAAAGGATTAGACCGATCCTATACTTTCAGGAACGGAAGTTGTCTATGCTTTCTATTTTCTCAACAAGCTTTTTGCTTGCGGACATCTTGTACTTTCCGGTAACAAAATGACCAAAAATTGAAAATGCTCAAAGAAATCAAATTTGACCTTACGGAGATGCGCTTAGGTAGTGCTTGGTGTCTTCGATTTGAGAGGAAGCTTCGAGATTTTACCCCTTCAAATCTGCTATGTAGATTTTAGGGTGCCACGGTACTTCTAGTGCTCACGGGTATACGGTGCCACGGTACTCTGGTTTTACGGTTTTACGGTACTTTGTGAACTAGGGTTTTACTTTCCGGGAAATCTAGCCACCGAAAAGGTGCACTCTAGGTTACCAAATTTATCCTTGGGGGGGGCACAACTTTCTATGGTGTTAGATTGCTGAAAACACTCTCTTTTCCAAAACCTAATTTTGGGCCATTAGCGATTGACGTTTTTTCCTCTACAGTTGTGTGCTTTCTTAGGGTTAGCTCACGATACCATGTTAATGTTTTATGCTGATATTATAGTTCTTTGCATTTCATAATATTAAGGCATAAAATAAACAAGATCGAAATACACATCCACAATAGACACAACGACATCACAGAAGGAACCCTCTAGGGGAGAAAACCATCAAAACTTCCTTATCATAAATAGCTTATCAAGGTTCAGAGATAACTCAACCAATGCAGAAAATCCTCCTCTAAGGGTCATACCCTTCTTCTTCTTTCACCACCTTGAAATGTCACCTTGCCTCAAAAGAACATGAGCAAGTGAAATTGAGTTAGAGCCTCTTATTTATACAAAAGCCCGACCGCGTGTGAAGAGTCACCATCACGGCAGACCGACCCTCTCTCAGCGGAATTTAGGTCAATCCACCTTTAATTAAATCCGGCCCTTTCATTGCCAACTAAGGGCTGACTTCTTATTCTTTACATTATAATTTATTAGATGACCAATCCGCTTAAAGGATTTGTTCCTTATGCAATTACCGACTTGGTTAATCCTCAATGGGGATTAACCTAATAATAAAATAATAATAATGACATGATTAATCCACAATGAGTTTAAATCAATAACAAAATAATAGAATGCTCTTAGCCCGGTTACATTATTTCAACAATACTATCGATGAGATGGCTAAGCAATTGCAACAACACAATCTCAGAGTGCCCGAAAATGCAAAGAAGAAAAATGATAACAGAACAGGATGGAGAGCACAGAGATGGTCTTTCTTTAGTAGTTTCACATCCACTCCATTAGTTTGGATGCTTGATTCAAGTGCATTGAACCATATGGCTGCATCAAGATGAATTTTCCTCCATCGAAAACGCGGATCCCCAATTCTTGGGAATGCCACACCCGCAAAGGTGTGCGGAGAGGGAATTGTTGATATTGAAGGGGGCTTCTTAAAAAATGTGCTTCATGTTCCCTCGCTGTCCTAAAATCTTCTCTCAATATATCAAATCACTCATTTCATCTCTAGAAGTAAGGTGGAGTTCACTCCAGACTCCACAGTAATTACTGACATTTCCACAGGCTCACAACTTGCACATGGAATTTCAGATCACGTTTCTCGTTTGTATTTCTTCTCCCGCTTTGTTCCTAAATCTATAATAACTTTATTTCTATCACAATCTAATGATATCAACAGGTTATGGCATGAAATATTTGACCATCTAAACTATAAGTGCCATCAACTCAGCAAGAAAAACATGGCAGAGTTACTTAAATCTATTAAAAGGTGTCAAAAGTGTTAAAGGATATATATATATTTCCCTAGGCTCTCACACTGAAAATTTCATTTTAGCTTGAAGTGTGAAGTTTGAAGGAGAATCATTGCATGATTTTTCATAAGACCCTGTCGAGGAACCGCTTTTTGTCACTGATGAGGAAGAGTCATAAAATTCTTCAAGCACTTCATAATAGCCATTAAAGAAGCCTTTCAGGTCTGATACAAAGGATGAGGATAATTTCATGGCTTCTCCAACTCAGTTGACAACTTGGGTAGAGAAAACCTTGTAAGATGTGGGTGAACTAATTAGGTGATCTGTTGATACAAGGAAGGTTCAGATCCAGAGTTTTTAGGGGCTCCTCAAATACATTGGTGTATGGGAATTTTTTTCCCATACATTTGCTATATGTCACTTGGTTCATATCCAAATTCACACTCTGAGTTTGCATACATCTTCACCATGTCCTTCATTGAAAATAAATTTTCAGAACTGAGAGCCATGCTTGGAGTGGTGGGGAACAAGCCAGATGAGTAGGTCACTTTTGGCCACTCGGCATTTTTTTTTTCTCTTTTTTTTTTTTTTTTTATTTCTTTTTTTTTTTTTTTTTTTTTTTTGGGGGTTCCACAAGGTTTCCCTCTTTCCTCTTTTCATTAGGAATTATTTTATGTAATGAGTACCTAAAATGTCGAAGTTGTTGGGACTCAAATTTTTTTGTCATTACAAATAGGCTTAAGGGGGTGTTGGAGAATATCTAACATTAGTTTATACCTAGATTAGATTCCTATATATTGGTTAATACATTGATTTACACTTTATTTCACCTAATTTTTTCCACATAGAGAATAAGGGCACCTCATTCCTAGATTTTAGGGGAAATTGCTAATTTTAGATCAAGACTCAACTCTTGATTCTTGATTTTCTTGATTTTCATGATTTATTCGTTATTCTTGATTTTCTTGATTTATTCTTGATTTATTCCCAATCCCATGAAACATCCATTATTGTGGAATTCTTACCTTCTCTTTGAGTGAGATATTTATTCCTTAATTAATGATTTTTGTTGTTACTATTAGTAGTAACTATTATTTCGGAGTGTTAAGTGAGTTGGAATTGCTTCTCTTGTTAGTTAAGTGAGATTAAGTGAGATAATGTGAATCACTTAAATCTTGTGGACATTATTGTGTGTGTGACATGTATCTTTAGTGGTCTAGGTAGAACTATGTGTGGTCTCCCTTAGCTTATGACACCTATTTTAGCTATTTCCTAGCTTTTTTTGCACTAAATTTCATATTTGGAAATTCCTATATATTCACCTCCTCTCTTATTATTTGAGGATGGTTGCTCATGTATATTCATTTTTTATTAATATAATTCTCTCTAATTTATGGAAAAAATTTCTCTCATATCTTGAATATAAACAAATTGTTTGTGTTCAATTTAACTATAATTCTAGATCACAGGGGTTTAGGGAATTCTACATATGGCAAAGGTTTTTTTATGATGCAATATGTATAATTTTATTTTGACACACAGGTATTTTCACCTACAATCCCACATTTTTCACATCATAATTGAGTAACATTTCTAGTTGATTTTGTCTCCCCTGAATGGGTGTGCGCACGCCCATTAGATTTTGAGGAAGTTAGAGTGGGAGGAAGAATTACTCCCTAGTTTTTGGCGGATATTCAAATACATCTCTGCTTAGGGGTTTTGTGAAAATATCTGCAGCTTGTTCTTGTGTTAGGACATATTCCAATTTAATGTTCTTCTTTTCAACCTGATCTCTTAGATAGTAGTATTTTATTAGAATGTGTTTTACTTTGGAGTGTTAGTGAGGTTCTTGGAGAGAGTTATTGTGTTTGTATTATCACAGTGGATAATGGTGGGTTATTCAATTGTTATTTTGATATCTTGTAGATTTTGTTTCATCCATTCTACTTGTGTGAGAACATTATGTTGCTACAATATACTTTCGGCTTCATTGTTTAATGAGAGTGAGGTGTTTCTTGCTTATCCAAAGTAGTGATTCTCCAAAATAATGCTCACCACTCATACTTTTTACATCATGTATACTTCAGCCCCAATCAACTTGTTTGAATATGATTTTAATGTGAATGATTCCTTTCTAGGATACCACAAACCAAAATCTATGGTTCCTTTCAAATACTTGGAGATTCTTTTTACAACTTGAACATGACTCTCCTTTGGTTCTACTTGGAATCTAGCCACTATCCCAATAACACATTGGGTCTAAGGTTGTTTTGTAATTTCAATCATTGATGCAATATTTTGTATCTCTGAGTTTTGGACTCATCATCAACAGTTTGCATCCAAGCTGTCTTAGGTGAATCCTCTAACTTGAGTCAGCTTAGAAGCATATGATTAACATATTTAGAGTGATGGATGAAGACTCCCTTTTTGGACTGTATCATTTGTAATCCAAGGAAGAATTTAGTTCACCAAGCATGGACATTTCAAATTCTTGCTGCATATTTTTAGCAAAGTCTTCACTCATTTTTATTTCATTACTACCAAAATGATATCATCAGCCCAGCTTCATACACTTCCATAATGTTCAAGTTAGTACCATCAATTTTGCAATAAAGATTGGTGTTTGTTGATCCCCTTTTGAGGCCTTGACTTTGTAAATAAGAATCTAAATTTGCATACCATTATAGGTGCTTGTTTTTAATCCATAGAGTTCCTTTTTCAATTTGAAAACATAGTCCCCTTTGTTGGTTAATTTGAATCCTTCACAGTTTGTTGAATGTAGACTTTCTCTTCTAAATTTCCATTGAAATGTTGACTTGACATCCATTTGGTACACTTTAAATTTTCTATAGTGGAGAAGCTAAGAACATCCTAATTACCTCCAATATGGCCCGCAGTTGAAAATGTTTCTTCATAGTCTACTCCTTCAACTGATAGCCTGCCCCTTGCATACTAATTTGGCCTTGTTTTTGATTACTTTCCATCTTCATTCATTTTTATTTTTATATACCCATTTTAGTTCCAATGACATTTTTTATCTTTTGGTCTAGGAACTAGCTCCTAAGTTTGATTTCTTTCAATTTGATCAAATATTCATTCATGGATTAAGCTAGTTCATCTTTACATACCTCTTTTGAGCTTGGCTCAGTATTGTGACAACTTCAATGAAAGATTTTTGTTTTGACAACATTTGTCAACGAACTTTCCACTCCATCATTCATATCTCCAATAATCAATTCTTCAAGATGACTCTTTTGAGTAATTCTTGGGGTGTCCTTGTATCTCTTCTTGGAAATTCTTCTCTTATACTTCCATATTCACTATCACTAGTATCCATATCATCTTCTTCCCTTTCTTTTCTTCACTATCACTAGTATCCATATCATCTTCTTCCCTTTCTTTTTCACTCTCTTCTACTTCTTTTAGTTGGGTGTCGAATGTCTCATCATCATCTTCATCTTTATTTGTAGATATGGCCTCTTGATTTTTGATCTTTATTGTTTTTAGATCATCTACTCTGACATCTTCACTTTCAACAATCTTATGTAATATAAGATTGTAGCATCTATATGCCTTTTTTTTTGAAGTATATCCAAGAAAAATACCTTCATTAGATCTGGCATCAAATTTTCCAAGACTCTCATCTAGTCTTTTGATGTAGCATTTACTTCCAAAGACTTTGAAGTATTTCAATGATGGAGCCCTTCCAAACCATAACTCATAAGGGGTTTTATCACTATTAATCCTGAGATTACCTCTGTTCAATATGTATACTACTGTGCTTACAGCCTCCCTCCAATATCAATCTGATATTTTTTCTTCATTTATCATGGTCCTTGCAGCCTCTTGAATTGTTCTATTCTTTCTTTCAACAATCTCATTTTTCTGGGGCATTCTAGCAGTAGAGAATTGTATTTTTACTCCTTGAGTTTCACACAATACATCAAACTCTCTTGAGGTAAATTCACCACCATTGTTAGATCTAAGACATTTTATTTTTGTCTCTTTTTCATTTTCAACTAGGGTTTTAAAAGCTTTGAATTTATTGAGTGCTTCTGATTTTTCTTTTAGAAAACATATCCAACTCATTCTATTAAATTCATAAATGAATAACATAAAGTAAGAATCTCCTTGCAAGATATTGGTTCTAGTATGTCCACATAGGTCAGTGTGAACAAGTTCTAACGGTTTTGAGGTTGTGTATTATTTTGCCTTGAACCTTACTCTAGTTTGTTTCCCTAGTTGATAGTGTCTACACATAGCATTTGAAGGTTTTATGATTTTTGGCAAGTTTCTTACTGCACCAAGGTTGTTGAATTTCATAAGATTGTCAAAGTTAATATGCCCCAGCCTTCTATGCCATAGCCAACTTTCATCTACTGAATTTATATGACACTCTTCTTTTAATTTAGCATTTAGTATGTATACATTTTCAAGAGTTCTAGGAGTAGTGCCAACTAATTTTCCTATGTCTTCTCTCGTAATCTCACACTTTTGAGACTCAAAGATACAGAAGTGTCCCTGATCATAGGTTTGACTCACACTTAATAAGCTAGGATTCAATTTATCGACAATTAGTACATTTCTAGATTTGTCTTTTCCAAGGCTCATAGTGCCTTTCCCAAGTAGGTTACTTGAAGCATTATCACCAAATGTAACTTTACCTTTTTGTTTATTTAAGTCTAAAAACTTGTTCTTGTTACTTTTCATATGTTTCAAGCATCCACTATCAACATACCAGAGATCCTTTTCATCTTGAGTTTTTAGGGAAATAAGGCAATCCCTCTTGGATGTTTTTACTCCAAAGTTTCTTCTGCTCTCTAATTAACTTGGACTATTCTGAGGCTTCCATTAGTCTGCAATTAATGTCTTTATGCCCATGGTTGTGGCATCTAAAGCATTGTAAGTCCCCTTCTTGTAAGGGTGCAAAGGGGTTATAGTTTCTGCCTCTAAATGGTTTTTCTACTTGTTTATATTTATGGATGTAGTTCTTAACCTTCAGATTCTTCTTTTTATATGCTCTACAGTTTATAGCTTTGTGTCCAAAATTAGAGCAAGCATAGAAGTAACCGAGAAAAATGTGAGGATACATGTTTTGATAAAGATTCTTTGGTATTGTCTTTCCTTCTTTCCTGATGAGTGGAGGTAATTTTTTGGAGATCTTGTGATGAAGGGTCTCAACACACCATGTCATGATCGCTGAAATAGAGTTTAGTTGCACTAGCTCCTCCCCTTATTGTGACCATGGGTTATGACCCAGGGTTGAGTGTTTTGCATTTTCACATTTCATGATTTTGAACAACTCTCGTGGGTGTTTCTCCAAATCATGAATCCATGAATTCGTTGATCCAGGGCCACGTGCCCGCCTTCCAACCGATAGCTAGGATCTCTTTGTGACCTCGCATATCACGAGTTCCAACAACAATTATGTTTGACTTTTCCATTCTTCGAGTCAATGAAAAGACGACCCTTTTCCACGTGCCATCCTTGATAATGGACAATCCAGATGCTTTCAGAATGATGAACAACTATGATCCTTTTGGTACAATCAACGACTGTGATCTTTTTGGAACAATCAATGGCTGTGATCTTTTCGGATGATCTTATGGTTGAGAATGAATTTGTGAATCGTGAATTCACAATTTCATTTATTGTTCGTTCGATGACTCAAATTAGTCCTCAAACCAATGGTCTGGATCTAATCGCAATTTTTTGTTTCTGTATTTTAGAGGTTAGAGCACCTCCCTTCTTCCGACTCCTGATTTCCCGACTACATCTTCTACACTATGTTCTTCCTTCAGATATTTCTTCATGCACTAGAATTTTTGAACATCATCGGATTGTTCATCCTATTTTGATCAACAATTCAATATTATTCTAGAGCTTTGGACTTTTGGTTATGTACTTCTCATGTTGACATCAATGACAATTATGTCCAACACATCATTTCGCACAAATTACTTTAACAATCTGTGGATTCTTCCTTCCCCATAAACCATGATGGAACGAACAGGGAACCATGGTATGGACATGCCTTTATCTGTGGCAGAAGTGGCATACTCTTTATTCCAAAAATATTTCGTCGACCCCGATCCAACTCTCGCACAAGAGTTAGATCCAATTCTAGAGCCTATTTGGGATCAAGGTTCCCTTGTTGATACAGATTCTTTAGACTTAGTATTTCCCTTAGATGAAGCAATTATTGAAGAAATGAATAGTCCAAACAAACCCTGGGATGATCTCCATCATAGATCTTACTTCCTCCCAAAGTGAAGCAAAATTGAAGCAGGGGAATTTACCTCGACTATGACTAGAGATAGGTCTTGTCCTATCAATCCTTTGGCTACACTTGTTGTTTATGCTGAGGGTAATATGAAAACCATCGCTGAAACCATACCTATAAAAATATCCATAAACCCTAGTGTCATGGAGAATGTTTTCATTGGAGCTGACTGTTCCCCTAAAGAGATTCAAATCTACATAGATTTATTTACGAAATTTCACGGCGTTTTTGCTTGGTCTTACGAGGAAATACCAGGCATCAATCCAAAAATGGTTGAACATGAAATCATGACTTATACTTACGCTAAGCTAGTTCAGAAGAAGCTTCATCTGGTTAATCCTAAGAAAGCACCAACTATTAAGGTTGAAGTAGAGAAACTGCTCAAGGCAGGTTTTATCTGTAATGACCCTTTTCTTATTACTATGAATAATCTCATAAATAAACCTAAACATTGGCTAAATTATAATTAATTATTAAATAACCTTAAGTGATTATAAGTTATTAATTAATTATTTTGATTATACTTAGATGAAGTATGAT
>SNQJ01S0174205.1:0-20258 GCA_010110895.2 Picea sitchensis | reverse complement strand
CATGGATGTTTACTTTCTGTTATACATTTTCTTTATATGCTGTGTATATGATTTCATGCTTTGTGTTTGAAGTCTGAGAGAGAGTAATGAATGAGTTTCAATTGTTTCTGCCTGAGTGAGAAAAATTTCTGCAAGGAGTGTAGTGAAGTTGTTCGCAAGGAGTGCGTTGACAAGGGTTCAGAGTTTTATCTTTGAAAGCTCAGAAGAGATAACAATTGTTCTCATCCTCGCAGAAGTGCAAGTTGAGCACAGGAGCCATGCAAGGTGTGCGCAGGCCAAGTAAAGTCTTAGAGTTTGTGAACCTGAGAAATAGTTGAAGGACTACTGCTTGAGGGAGTGTGCAAAGTCGAAGGACTTCAATTCTTTGAAGTAATTGAAGGATTCACCGCAAGGAGTGCGTGCGGGAGTCTTCTTTAAGACTCGGAGTTGGAGAAAGCTTAGGAGGGATAAGGCCTTCTCAGTTGTCGAAGAAAAGAACAGAAGGTTGGTGCCTTGAGGCGTTGAAAGGAGGCGTAGCAAGTTTGCATCGCAGGCGAGTAAGTTCCGCGGAGAAATACTTGGTTAAGTTCACAGGAATTGTCCAGGAAGAAATGGACGGTCATAATTCTTTGAGAAGAATTCACGAAGTCACAAGAGATATCAGATCTGGCAGAGAAGCAGGTAGGTTATGATGAGCTTTCCGCAAGCGTAAGCTTAGAAGAAATCAGGGCTGTAGGATCCAAGTCATCCTAGGGCCATTGGATCGCTCGCGAGATCTCATTTCAGGGTTTCGTGAGTTGAAGGGTCGAAGGTTTTACATCAAGGTTCGCGAAGTCGTGGAAGACGAGTAGCGAGTGGCGAGTGGATCAGAGCTGTCCATCCGGGGAGGATAGGTGGCAGAGATCTAGAGATCTCGCAAACTCGAAGGTTCGCGAGGTGAGAGCCCAAAGGTTTGGTACTCTAGGTTGCAAAAGGCGAAGTCATGAAAGGGCGAGAAGTTTCATTGTGGGATCGCATGGACGACGTGTCAAAATTTGGCAGTTGAAGAGTTGAATATTAGAAGGAGAAGTTGCGAGGTCGCGAGCTGCGATAAGAAGTATTGAGGAGTTTGGGATCTCAACACTTCGGGTGTCATGATACAAAGGAGACAGTACTTCGGGGAGCGAAGTGGTGAAGTGAGAAGTGGAGCATAAGGAACACGTGGCAGAATCACAAGGTGGGCCCGTGGAATAGACAGGCGGACACACATTGTTCATTGAATAGAGTCAACACCCCATTGACTTTTCATGTCTCGAGGGTTCGTAAGATAAGGGGATGGAAGCCCAAATTTTCGACTTGCGAAGTGGCGAAAGGAGAGAAGAGCTAGTGGGACGCCTAGCTGGTGGTCACACGTAGAGGGCGCTGACAAGGGAAGGAGTTATACCCGTCTCAAGATCTCGGTTATCATGGAATCGCAGAGGAAGAGTTAGAGGTAACGATTCGCGAACTTGCGAGATCGCAAACCATGAGAAAGAACCTGTGGATCAATTAGAAAGGGGATTCCAAAAGAGAATCTGAAAGAGTCGATCCAGCTCGAAGGGCATATAGAACGATCCTTTGAGCGGATATCGGTCTCGAGGTTTAATGTCAGTAAAGGAGTACACTGAAGAGTTCTATAGGCTGAACATTAGAGCAGGTCATCACGAAAGTAATGATGAAAAGGTTGCTAGATATATGAATGGCCTGAGATACGAAATTCAGGATCAGATGAGCATGATGACCATATGAACGGTGGAAGATGCTTATCAAATGGCTCTAAAGGCAAAAGAGAACCTGAGATGAAAACAAGGTCAAAGAGGCCGAGGCAGAAGTCAAGCCAGGGGCAAATCAATCATCCAAGATAGAAATCAGAAGCCTAAGGAAGACTGGAAGAAACCTCAGATTGAGAGAGGTGGAAGCTTACAGAAAGGGAAATATGCTGGACAGAGAGGGCAGTATGCTGATCATAGAGGAGAGTATGCTGATAACAACATTTTCCCTCATACTAGAGGTAGAGGAAGAGGAAGAGGTGGAGTGATAAAATGCTTCACGTGCGGAAAGGTCGGACACAAGTCTTATGAATGTCTAGAAAAGAAGAAAGAGGAAGGAGAGACTCACATTACCGAAGCAAAGAGGTGAAATGTTGAGGCAGAGGATATTGAAGGCGGAAGATCCCTAATGATGCGAAAGGTTCTCTTAACACTGGAGAAGGAGGTGGAGAATCCAGTGCAAAGAAACAGTCTTTTTCGGACTGCTTGCAAGACCAAGGACAGGGTATGTAAAGTCATTTTGGACAGTGGTAGCACATCTAATCTCATTTCTATAGAGATGGTAGAAAAGCTGGAGCTGGAGACGATTGAACATACGAGCCCATACAGAGTTTTGTGGCTACAAAAAGGACATCAGGTAAATGTCACTAAACAATGTTTAGTTGAATTTAAAATAGGAGGGGATAAATATGAAATACTCTGTGATGTTATTCCCATGGATGTTTGTCATCTATTGTTGGGTAGACCGTGGAAATATGATAGAAATGTGATTCATGATGGGAGGAATAACACATACACCCTAGAGAAGAATGGGAGAACTCACATGTTGTTGTCGATCAAGGACAAAGAGGTGAAACCTGAAGTAAGTAACAATGTACTTCTCATGAGTGGGAAGGAACTTCTTACAGAAGTTAAGAAGAAGGAGGAACAACAATTCATTGTGGTCAGGAAGCAAAAAATTGTTTTAACCAGCACAAGGGTAGATAATTTACCAGAAGAGGTTCAGGAACTGCTGGAACAGTTCGCTGACATAGTAGTGGATGAACTACCTCGTTCGTTGCCACTGATTAGAAGTATAAGTCATCAAATTGATCTCATACCTGGAGCTAGTTTTCCAAACAAAGCAGCGTACAGATTGATGCCATAGGAGAATGAAGAAGTCAAAAGACAAGTCCAAGATTTGTTGGACAAGGGGTTGGTCAGAGAAAGCTTGAGTCCATGTGTTGTTCCAACAGTGCTCAGTCCGAAGAAAGATGGAGGCTGGAGGATGTGTACTGACTTGAGGGAAATCAACAAAATAACCATCAGGTACAAATTTCCATTGCCAAGGATGGATGATCTGATGGATTACTTGAGTGGAGCCAATTTTTTTTTGAAGATTGATTTGAAAGTGGATATCACCAAATTCATATGAGAGAAGGTGATGAATGGAAGACAACCTTCAAGACTAACGAAGGGTTGTATGATAATCTTGTTATGCCATTTGGATTAGCAAACGCGCCAAGTACTTTCATGAGATTGATGAATGAAATCCTGAAGGATTTCATCGAAAAATTTGTCATTGTGTATCTTGATGACATACTGATTTTCAATAAAACAAAGGCAGAGCATCTGAAACATTTGGCTACAATGATGAAGAGGTTACATCAAGAGAAGCTGCTGATAAACATGAAGAAATCTTCATTCATGAAGACATAACTCATTTATTTGGGTTTTGTTATTTTTGTAGACAAATTGAGGATGGATCCAGATAAGGTGGAGGTAATTAAGAATTGGCCATCACTAAAGAGTATATTTGAGGTGAGGAGTTTTCATGGATTGGCTAGTTTCTACCGAAAATTCATTAGGAATTTCAGTGGAATTAGTGCACCGATGATGGACACAGTGAAGAAGAGACATAAGTCTTTTCACTGGACAGAAGAGGTTGAGAAAAGATTCAATTTGTTGAAGAAGAAAATCACGGAACAACCAATTTTGGTGTTGCCTGATTTTACAAAGACATTTCAAGTAAAATGTGATGCAAGTGGATTTGCAATAGAGGCAGTCTTGAGCCAAGAAGATAGGTCGATAGCATACTTCAGCGAGAAGCTGAATGAAGCGAAAGTGAAATACTCCACACATGACAAGGAATTCTATGTTATTATTCAGGCATTGAAGAAATGGAGACACTACTTGATTCCTAAGGAGTTTGTCTTATACAGTGATAATCATGCATTGCAATTTGTGACTCAACAGGAGAAGTTGAATCAAAGACATGTTAAATGGGTTGAATATATGCAAAATTTCACTTTTGTGATTAAACATATTTCTGGAACTGCTAACAAAGTTGTTGATGCTTTGAGCAGGAAATGTTTGATGTTGCAGGAGTTCAGAGTCAACACATTGGGTTTTGATGATCTCAGGGACATGTACAGAGATGATCCATATTTTAAAGAGGCATATGAAGCAACTGAGAATCCAATTCTCAGGGATAGAAACCAATGGGCAGAATACATGATCCAGGAAGTATTACTGTTTAAAGTTAATCAACTTTGTATTCCAAAGTGCTCCATGAGGGAGAATTTGCTGAAGGAGAAACATAGTGGAGGATTGGCTGGACATTTCGGTCATGACAAGACGTTCACAAAGTTGAATGAGTCATTTTTTTGGCTAGGCATGCGAGAAGACGTCAAAAGATTCATGGACAGATGTAGAATTTGTCAGCATTCAAAAGGAAAGAGGCATAATGCATGTTTTTATCAACCATTACCCATACCTGACAGGCCATGGGATGCATTCAACATGGACTTCATATTGGGGATGCCAAGAACAAAAAGAGGGTTTGACTCAATCTTTGTAGTGGTGGATAGATTTTCTAAGATGGCACGCTTCATACCGTGTCAGAAAACCAGTGACGCAACTCACATTGCGAATTTGTTTTTCAAAGAGGTCATTCGACTTCATGGATTACCAAGGAGCATAGTTTTGGATCGAGACACCAAGTTCGTGGGACACTTCTGGAGGACCTTATGGAAAAAGTTGGGAATGTACTTGTCATTTAGTTCTTCTTATCATCCTCAGACGGATGGACAGACAAAAGTCGTGAACAGGAGTTTGGGAGACTTGTTGAGGAGCTTAGTGACATAACACCATAGTCAGTGGGACAACATATTACCACAAGCAGAGTTTGCTTATAATGACTCACTTAATAGGAGCACATGACAGAGTCCATTTCAAATTGTTTATGGGATGCAGCCAAGAGGAGTTTCTGAATTGAGAGATTCAGAACATAATGCAACTAGGAGTGTTAGTGCAGAGGATTTTTCATAGGCAATGAAGGAAATTCACATCCAGGTGAAGGAGCGATTGCAGAACTCGAGCCAAGAGTATAAGCGCAGAGTAGATCAACACAGGAGACAACTTCAATTTGAGGTTGGTGATTTGATTCTGGAACATCTGAGAAAGGAAAGGTTCCCGAAGGGGACATATAACAAACTGAAGATGAAGAAGATTGGACCATGTAAGGTCTTGAAGAAATTTGGGACAAATGCTTATGAGATTGAATTACCCGATGGGATCAGAATTTCTCCGATATTCAATGTCTTAGATTTGTACCCATACAAAGCTGAGGAAGCAGGAACATGCAATGAACAACCAGAGGTTCAGTGGACTAAACAGATGTCAGTTGCAGAGAAGCCATAGATGGAAAACATACTGGACAAAAGAGTTAGCAAGAGGACCATAAGAAAGCAATAATTTGAATACTTGGTCAAGTGGAAGGACCATCCAGTTGAAGATGCCAATTGGGAGAATGAAGTAGAAATCTGGAAGCATGGACAGACCATGTGCGAGCTCATGGACAGGAGCCCATGAAAATTTTCAAGCGAGGGAGTATGATGCATGAGCATCGCTAGGGCGTGCAAGCATAGCCAACAGCGAGCCAACGTGGAGATAAGAGACAACTGGAAAAGCATCGAGCACATTTTTTGAAAATGTTTTAAAATATTAATGAAGTCATTAAGTGGAGGCATGCTTGTATTATTGTAAAAGGACCTTGAGCGATTCGCTCTCGTCCATAGTAGATAGGAGAATTTATGAGTAATGAATGTAGGTAGATAGAATTTAATTCTAGACTAGACAGATTTAGGGAAAGAGGGAAATGAGATATAGACACCCTCATTGTGTAGTTGTAAGTTTGTTGTGTCGAGAGAGCATAGAGCATAGAGAAGAGAGCAGAGAGTTGTTGTTGAAAAACATCCATGTACAAAGATTTGAATTAATAGAAAGAGCTTCGATTCAAATTCATGGTGTCGTATTTGTTCTCTGTGTGTGCATGTTGAATGTTATGCTCATGGATGTTTACTTTTTGTTATACATTTTCTTTATATGCTATGTATATGATTTCATGCTTTGTGTTTGAAGTCTGAGAGAGAGTAAGGAATGAGTTTCAATTGTTTCTCTGCCTGAGTGAGTAAAATTCCTGCAAGGAGTGCAGTGAAGTTGTCCGCAAGGAGTGCATTGACAAGGGTTCAGAGTTTTATCTATGAAAGCTCAGGAGAGATAACAATTGTTCTCATTCCCGCAGAAGTGAAAGTTGAGCACATGAGCCGTGCAAGGTGTGCGCAGGCCAAGTAAAGTCTTAGAGTTTGTGAACCTGAGAAATAGTTGAAGGACTACTGCTGCAGGGAGTGCGCAGAGTCGAAGGACTTCAATTATTTGAAGTAATTGAAGGATTCACCACAAGGAGTGCATGCGAGAGTCTTCTTTAAGACTCGGAGTTGGAGAAAGCTCAGGAGGGATAAGGTCTTCTTAGTTGTCGAAGAAAATCACAGAAGGTTGGTACCTTGAGGCGTTGAAAGGAGGCGTAGCAAGTTTGCGTTGCAGGAGAGTAAGTTCCATGGAGAAATACTTGGTTAAGTTTGTAGGAATTGACCCGGAAGAAACGGACGGTCGAAATTCTTTGAGAATAATTCGCGAAGTCACAAGAGTCGTCAGATCTGAYAGAGAAGCAGGTAGGTTACGACGAGCTTTCCTCAAGCGTAAGCTCGGAAGAAATCAGGGTCGTAGGATCCAAGTCAGCCCAGGGCCATTGGATCACTCGCGAGATCTCATTTCGAGGTTTCATGAGTTGAAGGGTCGAAGGTTTTGCATCAAGGTTCACGAAGTCGCGAAAGACGAGTAGCGAGTGGCGAGTGGATCAGATCCGTCCATCCAGAGAGGACAGGTGACAGAGATTTAGAGATCTCGTGAACTYGAAGGTTCRCGAGGTGAGAGCCCAAAGGTTGGGTACTATAGGTTGTGAAAGGCGAAGTCCCGAAAGGGAGAGAAGTTTCATTGTGGGACCGCGTGGACGACGTGTCAAAATTCGACAGTTGAAGAGTTGAATATTAGAAGGAGAAGTCRMGAGCTGCAATAAGAAGTATTAAGGAGTTTGGGATCTCAGCACTTCGGGTGTCGTGATACAAAGGAGACAGTACTTTGGGGAGCGAAGTGGCGAAGTGCGAAGTGGAGCGTAAGGAACATGTGGCAGAATCGCAAGGTGGGCCCGTGGAATAGACAGGTGGACACGCGTTGTTCATTGAAGAGAGTCAACACCTCGTTGACTTTTCATGTCTCGAGGGTTCGTAAGATAAGGGGATGGAAGCCCAAATTTTTGACTTGCGAAGTGGCGAAAGGAGAGAAGTGCTAGTGGGACGCCTAGCCGGTGGTCATGCGCGGAGGGCACTGACAAGGGAAGGAGTAATAGCCATCTCGAGATCTCGGTTATCACGGAATCGCAGAGGAAGAGTTAGAGGTAACGATTCGCGAACTTGCGAGATCGCAAACCGTGAGAAAGAACCTGTGGATCGATTAGAAAGGGGATTCTAGAAGAGAATCCGAAAGAGTCGATCCAGCTCGAAGGGCATATAGAACGATCCTGTGAGTGGATATCGGTCCTGAGGGCCGATAGGTCTGTGTCACTTTCTCTTTCAAATTACAAATTTAAGACTAATCCAGATTTATGCTTGAATCTTAATGTCTATTGTTAATTACTACTCTAATTCCATCCTAATTACCCCCCTCATGAAGAGAGAGCACTCTCTTTTATACATGAGAGCCTTGAATATAAGATAACTATCTCATAATTACAGATCCACTTTTCTCTCAACCTATTTCCCATTATTACAAAATATAATCCCTTCAAATCCTCACACATATCTCTCATATATCTTGGATAATATATGCCAACCAAATCTCCACGATCTTCTCCTTGGAATAGGCTTGAATTATCTCCTCAAATATTGAAATGGTGGAGGAAGTATTCGAGAAGTCCTTTTGAATTAGTCCTTCACATATTCCTACACATTACAAAGCTCACACATTTTTGAGATCTATATGAAAATCTGTCGATTTTCTAACATTTAATCACAAATTCCATTTTAATACTAAAATGAATAAAGTGGAGAATAATAAGGTGAAACCCAAGTATATTTATGAAAATCATATCATGAAAGTTTAATGGGGCGATGAAATGTCAAGAATGATGAAGGGAAAGGTGGATGAAAATAGGACATTTCTGAGGCCCAACAACAGTCTCACCCGAGATGGCTTATAGGTGACTTCATGATCTATATGTTTGCAGTCATGGAAGGGATGGTGCTCATGTGGATGTTAGGAATTCTACTTTATCTCGGATACATCATTCTATCATACCATCATTCATATCTACCATTCATTTACCATTTAACATTCATTCTACAAAAAATAACATCATTATTGTATTGCACGTTGTAAATTAACCTTAACACATTCATTCATCCATTAATTCATTTATTCAACATTAAGCAACACATAAAGGAAACATTCCATACAATAACACAAGTTTTACTGTGGTTCACCCCCCTGGGATATGTCCATATAGATCTTCTACTTCTTATTATTCTTCATCAAATCTTTGCACTGTGTGCATTACATTAAAAGTGCATAAATGCACATATATGGTGAGGTTGTCTAGTGTCACACCAAGATCCATAGCTTGCAACCTGACCCTCAATTATAACTTAAAAAATAATCTCATATCCAAAACCGACTCAGTAATGTTCTCCAAAAATATCTACCAAACAAATCATATTTGATATCCCCTAGCTACCTCATACATCATATATTTATACTACCAAAAGTGGGTTAAACCCATTACATTGATTACCAAAACCCTAACCCTAGTGGATTAGGTTTTTCCACTTTACAACCTCCTGCACGTGGTTGGTATTCAATCCAACCATTTCCTCGCCGCACTGCTTTTCCTTACCATACAGTGTGTGTTGTTTATTTGGTCCCTTCCTTAGCTTCCTAACTCGTTTGCTGCAATCTTCCTTATTCCTTGGACTTTTCTCCCAAAATAGCCTACTCCAGCACACTCCCAAGCATAATATAGTTTTTGTTTGGATCATTCTCTAGTTGACTTAGCTAGATAATTATGCATGTAGACAGATGTTTGTAAATAGAGGTGTACTAGGCGTTTTAGATTCTATTTGAATTTCATAATCACTCCAAAAATTCTTCATTGAAAGATTTTTTTTCCAATTGAGGTTGGATGTAATTGGAAATGATTGTTGTTTTCCTCATGGATTTTCACAATACTTCAATCTTTGTGGTTCTACTACTAAAATATAAATTATTTAGCTAAATTCAAATTCTTGACAACTCATTTACTAAAAATCCCTACATAGTTTTTTGTTCTCATTCAAATTGGTTTTCCCAAATAAAAAATATAACCAAAAGAATTCTTGAGGCAATTGAGGTGGATGTGATTGGAAATGGTTGTTGTTTTCCATGTGGATTTTCACAATACATCAAACCTTGTGGTTCTACTACTGAAATATGAGTTATTTAGCTGAGTTCTAATTCTTGACAATCCATTCCATGTAAAATCCCCATTTTTAATCCCTGATATAACGATGTATAATGTAAATATGATGTATGGTCGTGAGCCCAACAGTGTAATATTTAAACATTGTATATTGAAAATAATAAAATAAATGAACCACCACCAACAGACAGATATGGACAGAGTCACGAGGGATAAGTTTCCACAAAATACACGGTCCAAGGGGGGAATTATTCATGTCTATTAAACCCACCCCACTTTTCTAAAATTCTTTTGTATAAAAATTTTGTTTTCCCTTTTGAATTTTTCAAAGTCCCAATCAATGAATACATGTAAGAGGGTTGGTGGGAAAAGTCACCTCACATAGTTATTGATAGCATGGGGCTGAATACAATCAACATTGGGAATGTGATAGTCAACATGCATGGGTAAAATGAAATTCAAATGGGTATTATAGGAAGTTTTTACAAACAATTTTTGGGACAACAATAGGGTACTGAGTGTTAGAACACGTATAATTTTGATCTTTTGAGCAGAATATATTTTTCCTCTTAGTAATAAATTTTTTTACCCAAAAAAAGTAAAAACTTAGAGACCGGCCTTTTAAAATTAAAATAAATCCATTGGTTGTTATTTATCAATACAATTCTTACAATATCTATCGTCAGTGAGTTACTCTATTTTTATTGAACGATCCTAATGATCTCCGAACTTTAGAAGCTTGTTGAGTTTTAAAAGAAAGTCTTTAACGATCTCTTCGCAGCTTCGCGCTACGGGTATTCAAGCAAACCTAAACAACAAACCCCCCAAAACTCCGAAGTCATGAATATTGTCACTCATGATAATTCCTAAAGGACTTACAGACACGAGTCATAGGACACGTGTCCTTTAAAAATATTTTCTTGGGTTGACATCTGGCACTTATTTTTGATATTTACGTTGGATGATTCACACGTTTTCAAGTGACACCTGGCACCTCTCTTTTATTGACATGTCATCAAGAATGAATTCATATCTACAACATCACTCCGAGAGATCCCTCTTCAGGAGTTTTTGATTTCACAATCCCTAAAGTATCAAAGCATCGAAGTAAAGTAATTACAAAAAGTAAAANTGGCACCTCTCTTTTATTGACATGTCATCAAGAATGAATTCATATCTACAACATCACTCCGAGAGATCCCTCTTCAGGAGTTTTTGATTTCACAATCCCTAAAGTATCAAAGCATCGAAGTAAAGTAATTACAAAAAGTAAAAAATGGTTTCAAAGAGTTAATAAAGCAATTAACAACTTTAATTAATCATGATTAAGTGTTAATTAATCACTTCGCAGTTTCGAGCTTCGGAAAATTTCCCTTGTGCTATATTAAAAAATTCTAAATTCTGAAATACTTAAATTTTTTACAACGTTTAAAAACATGATTAACTAAAACATAAAGGTGATTACTTAGATATTGACTTCTCCATGGATTTGGACTTCGAGAGATTTCCATCTTGTCACATCCAAAACTACTGAACCTAGAACCGTCGAAGTATTAATGACATTTATGATTGATAAAGGTTAATGATTTCAAATAAAGATTGTGAATCACCGTGTAATAAATTCCATTAAGTTTTTAATAATTTCTTCGTCAGTAGAGATATACGAAGATTGATAGACTTTTTGAATAAAGCACTTCGAATTTCAAAATCATTTTTACCATTTGCAATTAGCGGTTTTTTATTCAGTGTATAGCTTATGGACTTCTCTTGTCATAGGTAGGCTAATTATATTTCCTTGAGGATTATGGCACCACGAAAAGCTACAAATAATCTTGATGCATCGGGTGATGATTCAAATCCAAATGCAGATGTTCTATGAGACACAACTCCATGAGTTGCAGACGCCATTCAAACTTGGAAGCAGGTTTTTTATATCTTAGAGCATGAGATTATTAATTGTCCATACGACTCTTCCAAAGAAGATGACCTATCCTTTATAGCTAAGCTTAGATCGGTAGCATAGTCAGAAATGCATAAGATTGCTACATGACCTAGAATCATACCCTACAACGATNATATCTTAGAGCATGAGATTATTAATTGTCCATACGACTCTTCCAAAGAAGATGACCTATCCTTTATAGCTAAGCTTAGATCGGTAGCATAGTCAGAAATGCATAAGATTGCTACATGACCTAGAATCATACCCTACAACGATCTGATAAATTGGGCTTTCGAACATGTCAACATCCAAACTAGGAGCGTTATCAACCATCAGCAGGTCATTGATGACTCTTTCTGACCAGAGAATCTACAAGTAATGTACAATCTTTCCCCTACCCCTAAATACACTTACAATGCCGCATTTCAGATAGATTTTGAGAGAAGGTAATGCACTCAATATGGTATAAATGGTCATGATATAGTTAAGACCTGATGGGGACATCCAAAAAAAAATTTAGAGTCGACGCTCATGGTATGTATTCCACAACATATTTAGAAGATCATATGTTGTATATAGCCATGGTTCTCTATCGTCGGTTTGGGAATAAGAACCCTACACATTTATCAGTTGAGTGGGTATCCATAATGAATGAAGTAGCCGAGGGTTATACCGTCAATTGGGATAAAATGCTATCTGATAATTTGGCCAAGGAAATTGTTGAGTATAAATCAACAAAATCAAAAGGGAAACCTACTCCTTTTTACATGTCATCATATATTATGGATTCCATTTGTTTCTTGACCCATTTTCCCATGATGAACTAGAGTTGGACCTCGACCAGTTCTGAACCAATACATTTCTACCACTCCAAATTATGGGAGGAAAATGCCAAAGATTTATTTTACGAAATCTATCACAATGTTGTGGTACCTGTTCACATAGCTATCTATGGTCATCTGCAGCCCCGAATTTCAGAAAATATTATGGGGAACTTACGCACACTTGAAGACTGGTTCATTGAGGAGAATTTCTCCTATCTCAGAGTATTTGGTTGTCCGTTTCCTCCTCATGCCCTTCAACACTTTTTACCCGACAGGCTGGTGTGCAGAGAAGTGGCATACCAGATAGTAGTAGGAGGTGTCAACAAAGAGTTGAAAGCAACTCAGAAAAAGGTTTGGCCAACTTTTACCATTCAAGTTTTTATGTTCACATTATTAGATTTTGGTCATTCTAAAGTCGAGGTTGTAGCCCTGGAATATGTCAAATTAGTTGACATCGAATTGAAGAAGCATGATCCACATAAGATAGTGGAAAATCATTTAGCTCAATTTAACATGAAGTGATACATCCATGAGAATTCTCCTTATGACGATATGTTTAGGGGAGTTAGATCTTATGAGGAAGTTCAAAGCAAACTCCATACTCTGCCTCTTGACCAACAAGCTAGTTTCCTCAACTTTCAAAAGAACATATGAAATAGTTTACCAAATATATTGCAAGGAGAGTCGAAACCCTTGCCTTCTTCACAGGAATCTAGACCCACAGGATCTGAGCCAAGTCGCTCCAGTAAGCACAAAGTTGAAGAAGTCCCAAAAAGTCCAGAAGTGTTATTTCACAAAATAAGAGCATCACTGTCAGGATTGAATGATCCACAAGTATTAGCTCAGTTCAATTCTTTCATGAATCCAAGACAAGTTGTTCCTCATTCAACGCCATCTACTTTTTCTGGCACCCCGAATACAACAGGACAAGAACATTCCACAAAACTTATTTTTCCTTTTGTATCATTAACCCCTTTATAGACCAGCTTTGTAAATCCTAGTTCCAAACTCACTTTTGTAGGTGATCTTACTCCTATCTTTCCTGAAGAGATGCCTCCCTCAATTTGTTTTTCCAGCAAGAAATGAAAAGCTATTGTGAAAAGAGAATCTCACCAAAAGATGGAGTAGTCACTAAGAGGAAAAGATTGGTGTATGATGGGAAAGACCAAGATGGTCTTGAGTTTGCAAAAGAAGTTGCAGGTTTGCTAGGGGATTTTCCATTATCAATCAATGGTCAGTGGACAATTTAACTGAACAACTACAACAAAAATGCCTCTTGGTAGAGAAATTGCAGAATGAGATATATAGTATAGAAGAAACTGGTAGAAGCAGGATGAACTAGGAAATTGAACAAATCGGGGCTAGTTATGACTAGCAAATGAAGCAGTTACATGATAACCTTCAACTGCTCTACCAGAGCTCACATACCAACAAAGGTTTGATCACTCAGTGTGACAATTTGATTGAGAAGCTGCATGACAGATTGACCCTAACAGAGAACACAATGATAGATACTAATGCCTTCAAAACACACACTTCATAAATCAATGAGAAGCTGGAAGTTTCCCAGCAGGAGCTCTATCAAAAAGTAGATGCTATTAAGAAATGTTATCAGGCCGTAGAAATTTCTCTAAAAAATATTTATGTCAAGGAAAAAGACACCTGCACAACCCGGTCTAAGTTTCAAGAGGTTATCATATGGAAGTAGAAAGATAATACCCCTGGTATTACCCTTCTCTCTCATTATGAACAAGTAAGAGGTGAAATGGCCCTAAAATCTTGGGAAACAAATCTGGAAGAACGCAAGAAACTTGTCAGAGATGTAAAAGAGGATTTTCTAGAAGCATTATCTTCAATAAATAAAAAGATGATTGAATTAGAAGGGAATAATATCTCAGAGGAATTAGGGCAGATCGAAATAGAAATGAACCAACAAATATCTAGAAGGAACAAGGAAAATACTCAGGCGACCATCCAAGATATTAGCCAGATTGATTTAATAAAAATCAATGAATGGTTGGTTAATCCAAGTTCACAATGTCAGTTCATAGTCTAAGAAGTGAACAAGATCTAGAAGACACTGCCACAAATACAAAAGAAGATGTTTTCCTTTGAATTGAATGAAAGGATTGAGCCTTCAAGATTTGTGGTAGCATTGATGTACATGCGCACCCAATGCCTTGAACAGAGAAAAATGAGTGTATCTGGGAGAAAATGAAAAAACATGCACAACGTCCAATTTCTCCACCAAGTCTAACTTTCACCCTCCAAATTGTCACACACTACATGTCACTTACCCCATCTATCCCTACCACCCACATTATTGCATCCACTCATCCCACCTCCTTATTGGAAACTTGTTCCCACATCATCCTATTCGTGAAAAGTTACTATTCTTTGTAATCATTAGTCATCCCATAATGATCTAACACTGAGATACTTGTCTAATTATCCCCCCCATGTCTTCAACTACAATTCTTTATCCTAGTGAACACATTTAAAGGGACAAATGGAAACGAGATCAAATGGCAAAGATAGTAAGCCAAATGATTGTGGTGGTCTTAATGGACATGTGTACCCATTTTAAAGAGAAAAGGAAAACAGGCGCATCTACAAGAAAATGGAAGGATAGATGAAGTGCCAACACATCTCAACACTATCTGCATGTTGTTATTTCATTCGAATTGTATTCTATTTTTAGGAAGATGTTGTAGGAAGTCCAACGGTTTTCAGTTGAGACAATTTTTGTATGAATAGATATATTTTAGATCTATTCGAGGTTGCTTATTTCCGAATGTAAAAGAGAAACTCTTTTGAGTATTAATACATGTGCAGACAAAGATTCTAAGTTTCATTCAATTTGAGTTATGTGTTTCCTTTGTGTTTCCATTTCTCTGAATTTCTTTCTGTAATTCTTGAAGAGTGAATGATTTAAATTTAGTACTACATCTACTTTGATCATATTATATCAGAAGTTGATTTAGTAACAACTTTTACTCTTTTATTACTGTGAGTATAACAAGACCTGTGATCTGCATGAATTACTGCATTTTTAGTCCTTTTCAAGGGTGCATCTTCTACTTTTATTCTACTGCAACAAGGTGAGACTTATCTGTAATTGATACCTAACTTTGTTTAATATTTTTGTAAATTATTTCTACATCATTTTGTTACACATTATTTTGGTCACCTTGGTGATCACCTCACAACATGTGTTCATGTTCCCTAAAAATATTAAAAGAGACTTTCTCCATGGGAAAAGTGATTTTCTTTCCTCTGCCAAAACCCATATGAAGAAAGGTCGTCGCACCCTGCTATATGCATGGGGTGCGACGATGCCTGATCGATGCACTCTGCACTATACCTAGACTGTGACGTCATCGCATGCTTCATGGGCATAGGGTGCGAATATTCTTAAAGCATGGGAAAATTCAAATTTCACAAATGTTCTAGAAGGGGATCTTCTATAAGATGAGGTGGCCTTCGATCGGTTTGGATCTTACTCGCTTCTCTGATTTGGTGGGATCATCATAATCTCCTCATCCATCTCTGTTTCACACTATATAAGGAGGGATCTCTCATGAAAAGGCTAAGGTTGAATAGGCTAATATTTGTATGGAGGGTTCTATTTCAGCTTGAGATATTTTCTTTAGTTCTTCAAGTCAGATTGTGGGTCTTCTTCATTCAAGGCATTTGGAGAAAAGGTGTGTGTGTTGAAGAAAAGAGCCATCGAAAGGGGACCTTGCAACATCAAGGCATAGGTTGTATTATCCACTTTCTATTCACTTAATACAATAATGCATTTCTTCCCTATATAAGCATCTTGTATTCTATTGTATAATTCCTTGATCATATACATAGACTTCATTAGAATATATATATCTTTGTTCCTCTTCTTTGTCAATTTGTGATTCTTAGACATGCTTACTATTACGCAAACTCAAGGAAGGAGATACAAAGACGACACTAGTAAGGATACATGTCATTTAAAAGGTATGTCACTTATAACTCATTAAACTAGTTCATATGATGATGAAGTTTAAGGCAAAGTGTGTATTTTGTTATGTTTTGTTCTAGTTTCCCGTGGAATCTAGGGAGATCTGTTTATGTCCGCATTTACCGATTAATTCGATAACAAAATTGGCGACCATACTGGGGATATGACTTTTTTTTTTTTTTTGCCTCTTATTTTATTTTAGCCTGCCTTCTTTTGGTTAAATTGATTCTCTAAGTCTGTGGGTGATCCATCTGGACTCCCTGGGTCTGAAAGTTCAGTGAGAATTTTTGTTTTTCCTTCCATTTTCCTTTAGTTACAGAGATCGTCACACGATACTATATAGACAGACTGCGACGATCCTCTGATGTCGCACTCTATTGGTGCATACCAGTATGATGATGTCGTATTGTACCCTATTGGAAGCATGTGATGACCCTAGATCATCGCACTGTGGTCCACTGTCACTTGCGACGATTCATGTAGGAATTGTTGAAAAGAGACAATTTTTCTTTTTTTCACCCAGTTTTTCCTCAATTTCCTGGGATGAACTTTTGATACTAGTGGTTGATTCATTTATAAGTTTGAATCTTGCATTTGACTAAGTTTCAGTAATTGAAAGTTTTTCTTTGTAAATTTTGCAAGTTTTGCTTTTGATTCTTGTCGCAAGGGTATAATCTCTAGATCTCGGTCCTGAGTGCTTGTTTGACAAAGAGTCCTTGATTTGTTTGAAGTTTTGGATTGTTTTTACTTTCCATATTGTTTATTGATTGAGAGACATTTTTTTTTTCATTCGACAAAAGACTTTCTTATCATTTTTGTTTTTGTCTACATTATGAGTTTGATTTGGGAATTGTGTTGAGACTGTGGTAATTTTCTTGAATTACGCTTTCTTTTCTTCATTACATCTCTGATCTGATTTGAGAAATAAAGAACTGAAGTCATTCTTCTTTTAGTGATTTTTCACAAGAAAATTATTGCATTCAAAATATTTGTTAAGAGAGAAAATTGGAAAATTTTGTAGCTTATGATTATTTGGAATTTTGTTCATTCGAAATTGAGAAATTGTGTTTCATAGATTTTGTATTTCAAAATAAGATACCTTCTCCCTACTGTAATTGGAGTTCATCGAATTGAAATATTACATATTCATCTCTTATTGCATTTTATTGGGTCAAGGTCACATATGTCGTGAGTTTCATTTCTGTCTCCCTTTTGAGAAAACAACAGCCTTTAAAATACAATGTAATTTTAAAATTTATTAGCAAATTTTAGTTTCTAGAAATTCTCTTCACCAACATTAGCTAGGATAGAGATTTGGAATAGGTTGTAAGGAACACTCTCCGAAGCATCAGAACASACAATAGTATCTTGTGATAGGGAGAGTTCAAATCCACATGCTACATTTTGTCCTGGGAAGCCCTTCTAACACAAGCATCAATCATGAGGTCGCATTAGGACTGGAAGAGTTACTCACCCTGTTTTGTCRGTCTTAGTGTAGAGAWTGCGTGTATTATTGGGGTCACTTGAGAATAAAATCCTGTGGGGACCTTSTCGAGTTGATTTTGAGATAGATACCCTACCTTTGTGCGTGGATTGTACTGCCGACTGTTTCTCCAGGCATCATTGTCATAATTGGTAACCTTAGTAGCCTATCTATTTAGGGTCTTTCTACGAGGTGACTATGGAGGGGAAAGTCTTCACGGTACCTGGAATCGACGTTGGCCAAAATCACTTGGGCTCCTTGGAGGGTATACCCATGATTATGTGTGGGAGATTGCACTAGGGTGTAATTCTGTTAAGAAGGTCGTCAACATAACTTTTCCACCCGCTTTATCCCAGTCCCTTCTTGTATTTATTTGGCGACGTTGGATTTCATCGCCAACTAGTTAATTTGAAATAAGAAGGTTTGTTTTCTTGGTTGATTTCTATATTTTATTAGTGAATGTTGTTTGTTTCTCTAGTTGGCCATAGACTTCTTTCATTCTTTATTTGGTGCATCCAACATTGACCTTCGCTGTTCACATAGGATGCAAGGGATACCTCATAAAGATCCAAAAGGTTTCCTCCCTTTTCTTCCTATCTCACTAGAGGGATATCCTAAGGGAGAAGTAAATAATGAAGTAGCCTTTGATATTGACAGTTCGAATTCTTTAGAGGGATTCAAAATTTGTAATTATTTAGAGGGATTTAGACTTCCCGTAAATTTGTTATTGAGTGTTATTGACTTGTTGTTGACGATAATATTGAAGTACCTACCGAACCTAACATAGAGTCTAGAGTAGACGATCCACTTTTTCAAAGTGAATCATTTAGAACCTCGATTCACACTACTGAAAGTTTTAATCCTAGCTCTGTCCCTGTCCATTCTATTTGGGGAACTTCTTTGGGACATGATATTTTTGACACACTAGGAATGAGTTCTAATCAACCTATGGCATACAAAATTCCTAAGATGTATATTACCTATACGGTACCTTTAGATCATTTTACTGGAACAACTAATAACGTCATCACAGTTTCAGACCAATTGTTGGTTGGTTCTCACTCAATTCTCCCTCTCTAGATCGCCCATTCTACCATGGTCCAACAAGCTACGATTGGTTCTACTAGAAATGTGGTTATCACTGAAGCTCCTATTGGAACACCACTTCCGCTGAGATCAAATCCATCACTTCCCCTTGGGTATAATTCTTTGAATACTTCCATTGCTATTCCTACTCAGAATCCATCCAGAGGGTCTAGAATTTTTGTTACTCCTGGGTATAATGTTGCTAGTCATTTTGTTCCTACGCTTACCTAGGTTCTCTCTTGGGGGGCTTACGTTCCTTCTCCACCTTTTTCTGGAGGATCTAATCATCTTGGTCCTATTGGCTCCAACCCGGTTGGGGACACCAATCATTCTGTCACTTTTGGTTTTCAGATTCCAGTTGGAGGACAACCTCAAGTTGGGGGACAACCTCAAGTTGGGGGACAACCTCAACTTGGGGGGAAACCTCAAGTTGGAGGCCATAACCCAGTTTATGGTCAAAGTATACATGCGTTGCAATCTCAACCTTGTAATATTACTTTCCAAGGGAATCAACAACCGTCTGGGGGGAAACATCCTCAAGTTAATTCTTTTGTACCCCTTCACCTTAGACAACCGTATCTAGGTTCTATGAATCCTACCTGGGGTAAAACTTTCCAGTCTAATGTTCCTTTACAAGTACCTAATCAACCAAACCTTGGTGGCTATTTGAATCAAAACCCTCCACAACCGAATATGTCATGACTGTCTAACTATCTACAAACTGCTTACGGTCCTACTGGTATACCCACAGGACTTCCTCCTCAGAACTACTAGTTTCCTCAAGTGAACAAACAATTGCGTTTCCTTGCTACTTTGGATTTATCAGATTTATCTAGGATTTTGAATGATCCTATTTTGAATTCTCCTTATTGGCCCATCATACCACCTAAATTACCATCTGACATTCCTAATTTTGACAGTCAATTAGGATAAGACTCAAATAATCATGTCATGACTTTTAATCTTTGGTGTTCGTCCAACTCATTGATGGATGACTCTAAAAGATTACAACTTTTCCAACGAATCTTACAGGTTCAACAACCACATGGTATATTGAATTACCACAAGGATTTTTTAATGACTTTAACACTTTATCCATGGCATTCTTAACACATTACCAGTTGCCAATTCGACATGAGAAAAGAACCAAAATTTTGAGTTATTTTAAAAAATTCTCTTCCACTCATATTTCTGATCATATCCATGAGTGGAGGAGGATAAGATGTTGTAGGAAAATCTCCCTGCGGACAGGTAGATCACCTCTAAGGCTTGACCTTAACCCTAGACAGAAAAATGCTTAACGTGGACACTGACTTCCTTTCAAATCTATCT
>SNQJ01S0174203.1:34605-49863 GCA_010110895.2 Picea sitchensis | reverse complement strand
ATATGATCTCATCTACGCACAGTCAGGGTGTTGGTTGTGGAGCCTGATTATCTTCCTGATGCAGAGGTCCTTTGCTTTCAGCCGTGTCTATACCCCATGAAGTATTTACACCCCAGAAGTATGTACACTCTTCCATGCGGGGGAGTGCAGAGTGGGGGTACCCCGTCTGCGGGGTCCGGGGGGTCCATCCCCCCAGCTGGGGGGTCTGGGGGCAAGCGGGCCCCCAACAGGGGTTCAGAGGCAGCGTCCCCCGATGGGGGTTCGGGAGCGAAGCCCCCGAAGCAAAACAATTGCCTTGTAAAAGTATATGTAATTTCATTGTAAATCTGGACCGTTCATTATAAGGTCGCAGATCTAACGGTAGAGATTATGTTAGGGTTTTTGCCCTAGAAGGCAACCCTCTTTTATGAGGAAAATGTATTACGGCTATGGATGATGGTGAATATTGTATTCTGAGAGAGGAGACTGTGAGAGAAAGAAGAGGAAGTTACAGCGGGTTTTGCTGTAGGTTGTATCCCTTCATTTGCTGGACAATAATAAAGGAAGGACCTGGCAATTTCTCTGGTGGACGTAGCCCACACTGGGTGAACCATGTAAATCTGTGTCTCTCTTGTATTGTGTGTCTTATGTGTTTTATTTCTGCATTTGTTTTATTTTATTGCTCCGCGGTCCTGTTTTCTAACAGTATTATGGCCATCAGATTCTCGTCTGACCTCACACATTAGGGGGCATCTGTTATAACCCTAATTTACACCAGACATGCTTACCTGGCATCAGGTCATCTCAGATTCCTTCTATGCCAAAACACTGCTGAAAAACTCTTTAAAAAACCTCTTTTATAAAGGCCCACGTGCCCTACTCCATTACTGTATGCATGTACACGCTAGCTGACCTAAAATAGCTTGCGTGTACCTACAAAAGCACGAAAAAAGGAAAGTTGTCGATGGAACACATAGCTTTGGGTGAGTTAACTAAACCTTTCAGCCATGCATGGTCGATGGTTTGACCAAATACCTAGCTCCTTCTAGCCTATAAAAGAAGGGGTAGGGGTCCCATTTGGAAGAGGAGAACGATAGAAAAAAAATGATACCCAATTACACATTTCCATTGTCCCAACCCTTTAGCCATCCTTGTGCAAGGAGATATACAAAGCAAAGAAGTTGGAGGACATTTGAAGAGGAGCCCAGGATCAAGTTCACGGAGTGGTGGCCGATCTCGACATTGTAAGTTGATTCATTAAATTTAATAAAGAAATGATTTTCCCGTCCCACTATATGAATTCTTCATAGTTTATTGAATATATGTTTGAATCTCTAACCCATTAATATGTAGGTCAAATTCATGTAGAGTTTGTTGCTTGTTTTGTGTGATTGCAGGTTAGCCTTGGGAGGAGAGTTGTTATCAACAAGCGATCAAGCGTGAAGAAGGATTGACATTGAACGCCCGAAACAAGGTATGTTCGTCTAACCATGTATTTGCTTAAAAGAAATAGGGATTAGGTCTGGGACGACGGTAGAAAGTAGGTTTCTTTTGGTCGTATCTGCATGCATAATATAACCCTAAATTCTAGTCCATAGGGGGATTTCCCACTCACAACAACATGTCAACTGGTGTTTTCCTAATTCCCAAGTCTTTTTAGGCAGTATGTTAACATCAGATCCTAGATCTAACATAACATCTTCAATATCAAACTTGTCTAGATGGGCTGCTAATCTAAACTCTTTCTGAGATCGTATTTTCCTTCTTTGCACTCTCTGAGTATTCTTCTCAGGAAGATTGGTCCTTATTCTAGTTTTTGGAGATTCTCCAGTTCCTAGGACTAGGTACAGGGCATTGTGCAACTTTTCTGTCAGTTGGTCATTCCCAAGAATATTAGAAAATATTTGAAACCAAAGTTCAACTACATTTTGTGACTGCTCAGTTGTCTTATCGGGACTATGGAGTTTCAGGGTATAGGGGGTGAATCATGGACTTGCACAATCTTAGGATAAACAATAGGTTGAGGGGGGTTTTATTCCATCTACGGGGTAGGTATACTCTTGAATAATTCTATTGCATTTTTAAATAATAGCTTATGTTTCAGAGGGTCATACATGTCCTCCTTATGCACTGCTTTCTAGATCTGAGGCAGATTATCAGCATCTATGTCAGTCTTTGCTCCTCCTTGAGTAACGATGTTAATGTTGGGTAGTTGTCCTTTGATGAATCTCTTTATCTCTGAGATTATAAGATTAGTTCCTCATTAACGACTCGATCTTCCAATTTCACAATTATCTCTAGGCAGTATTCTGTTGCATGCCCATTGGTTTTGCAGTGAGAGCACCATGGCCGCCTTGGATAAGGACAATCCCACGCCATGTGACCTTTCTCATCAAAATTGTAGCATCTACTTGGTCCTCTTCCCCCGATTCTTCCTCCTCTAAAGTCTCCTCAAGCTCCACCTCCTCGATCTCTTCTCGGTCCCTGAGGGGTTTCATTCACCCTGAATGATGTTCTATCAAGTCTGTCCGCAAGTGCATCCAACGCTATACATTGATTGGTAGCATGCGTGGTAGATGTGCATAACTCACAATGTACAATATTTAGTATTTTTGAATACTTATGAATAATGGGGCATTGTCTTGGCCCATGCCCATGAGTTCGACAGATCTCGCAGTACTCAACTGTCGGTGATGGTTGATTACCTAGAAAAGCATGATACGGGGTTGGAGCATGGAATGGTAAATTCATAGATACTTTCAAAACTCCTAGCATGGAACCTGGTGAGGGTACCATCAGATTCTGAGGGGGTCCCATTCCTCTCATATGTGGAAATTTGTTCGCCAGATGTCCCTCTGTGTAACATACGGTACACCAGACTTGTGGTCGTCCTGGTCTGGGTATCGCCAATTCTTGAATATTGTTTGTCATTGTCGATATTTGTCCTTGTAGTTGCATCAAATTTTCATTTGTTGGGGTTCTGGTCACTCTCAGACTCCCCTGATATCCTGCCATGGATTCAATATTCATTCATTTTTCCAAGGCATCTACCAAAGTAGTTATCCATTGTTGCGTTAACAGAATCTGTGTCAAAGGTAGAAACCCTTGAATATACCATTCTCTTTGATTATCCTCGTGAATTGGATGCACTAGCCTCCCTATAGAATCTTTAAACTTATGAATATATTCCCAGGCCGATTCACCTTCCCTTTGTTGAATTTCATGCAAATCTGACAGAGCTTGTTGTTCTGACTCAGGTAGCTTAAACTCTGCTATGAATTTTATCCGTACTTGGCCAAGTGTGAATGCTTTTCCTTGTGCTCCTAGCACTCTTAGACCAATATCCTTCATGTACCATTTGAGAGCTCATGGTAGTCTATAACTCGACCAACTTATTTTCATCTAGAGTCTCTCTGGACCTCCATATTGTTTCTCATAGGAACCAATGTTGCTCAACATTCTCGTATCCCTTACCCCATAATTTTGGGTATTGGACAATTGAACCTCTGACATTACTATCCATTGCTAATCTTATTGTTCCTATCAATATAAAACCTAATGGTTATGGTTGTGATCTACCAGGGGATCCCAATATACTCCCAATATTCGCACTTATCGGTTGCGACTGACTAACCGACTGTAATGAAATAGGAATAACATAAGAAGGTAGTATAGAATTTACCACTTGTATATATGATACTTGGGGTATGGGTGATTCTAGGCTGGTGCCACTGGATTTGGGTCGGGTTTATTTGATCTGGGGGTTCTTGTTCTCATCCTATGGAGACGTCCCTTCAGATGGATTCTCGATCTTTCCTGGTATCGGGGCTGAATCTTCTCTTTCTTCTGCAATATCCATGTTGGCTTCCTTTTCCCATGCTTCTACACCTTCTTCTTCTTTTCCACCCTCTTGGGGACTTCCTTCTCTCTGCACTTCTCTCTCACTTGATCTTTGACTGGTCAGTATTTCATGTCTTCTCATCTTTTGCAATTCTTCCTTATGTCCTTCCTCGACTTCTCCTGGTTTAAATTCTTTCCGCAACTTCTCGGACTGTTTCACTTCTTTATTTATCTTACCACGCCACCACTTCTCAACTATGGCATCTCTTTTCAAGGTTCACTCGTCCCTTGAGTGCATTTCTTGCTTCTCCCTTGTTTTTCAAAGAGCCCTCTCCCCTCTCTCAGGCCATGATTCCACCCCAAAATCACCCCACCCCAAGTGAGGGTGTTTAGGCTACCATATCAGTCAGGGACATAGTCAACATCCCCTCCTCCATCAAGAAAAACTTAATCCACAGAGGGATTTCTCTCAATAGTCTTCCCCTTGCATATTTCTTGAAATCTGCTTCTTCCCATGAAACCGATTGGTGATTCTCATCTACAAATTCAATAATGTATCCTTCTAACGTTGTATTGACCTAGAAATCGATCGCTCATGTTACCGGACGATCCAATCGATGAAGTGCTACAATATTTTCTATATCCCAAGCAAAAGTTTTCTTGACTCGTTCTTGGAACTCCATCGCTTCTTGGAGCCTATCTATCCAGTGGAAAATTTCTTCCCGAAACTTAACCCAGAATATCTTGTACTGGTCACTCGATATTTCTGAGTAAAAGACAACTCTCGTATATCTTTCACAGATTCTCCTCGTAGCTCTGTTTCATTCCATATGAAGGTGTCCCAATTTTTCTCCCATCACTAGTGAATATCAGATCGGTGAATCCATGGAAGAATTCTCCCTACAGGTTCCCTTTTAACATAGGTCCCGGCAATGAAACCATTTTGTTGGCGCAAATTTGATCAAACCAGGGTCCTTCTCAAGTTACCAACAAAAGGTACCGAGTAGTCTAGAGCGTTGGCATTTTCATCTTCTCCAGAGAGAACAATTCTCACTCGAAGCACAACCAAGACAAGAAGATATGGAAGGGAAAGGAGAATACTTAGGTAGATCTCTAGAATCTTCAAGATTCACCATAGTCTTGCACAAGATGAACTAATAAAGAGAATATTTGAACCCATTCATAACTAATAGTAAAGACAATAGAGTTGCGACATCATTTGTAAACAACTATAACATATTGATCTTATCATACTTACAGAAGTAAAGTAAAACGAAAATTCATAGACATAGACAAAGAATTACATAGAATATTTTAAAATTTTAGGTCCTTCCATATATTATCATCACAAGAGTTTCTCAGATACAATCCAATAGATACAATCATTACTCTGTTACAATCTTTCTGGCTCTAAACTCATTCTTCATAGCTCTATCTACCTTTTTCCCAAAATGGATATTAATTACAATCACAAAACCTAAATGGAGTGAATGATAATCCCAACTACACCAACACTTTACAATCATATACATCTCGTGTATATATAAGCTAATTGGGATTTTTTGGCTTGAGACTTCACCTGCTTTCTTGTTCTTGTTCTGTTGTAACTACTTTCGCCTTGCTTGTGTTGCATTGTCTCTCTAACCACTTTATGTTTCCCCCCTTGCTCTGTTGTCCATCTCCTTTGTGGATTGCACAACTTGCTAAGTAAAATTGGTACTATAGTATTGCTTGTGCAACTTCTTTTAATAAAAAATGAAGGTCCCAACACAAAGAGAGTTTCTTTATTGAAATTCCATGAGAAATTGTCATGCTTCCTTATCTATAGCCTATATAAGAGTCATCAATTTCCATCCATGACCATCCCAAAATTAGGGGTTATCCACCCAAAGAAGTCATGGGTTGTAGGACCATAAAATCAGTGGGGTACTCCCACATGTCCACTGATATTACTACATCTTCTAGGATGTCATCTAGTTTTATAGTGGATTAGTTTTCTAGTTATAAAACCATTGAGGTTTATCTAAGGCATGTCAACCCTAAGGTTCTCATGGTTTCTTGAGTCGTGACATTGATGGCAACCCCCAGGTCAATTAAGGTATTAGATATGGTGGTCTTTTTGATATGAACATTAACTATGGGACTTCCAGGGTCTGAGTATTTAGTTGTGGAAACTCCATTGAGCATTAAGGCTACCAATTTTCCTATCACAAGCATCATTTGGGGATATTTCCTTTTTCTACCTGGTCTTGATAGGTATAAATCCCTAACATAATTTGAGTATATTGGGACGTCTTTGATAGCTTGGAAGAGAGGTATTCATACACACAGATTCTTGAGTTCCATCGGGAAATCAAATTCCAGCTCAGGAGGAGGGTTGTTGATATTTAGTCTCTCTGAAAAAGATGGGATTTGCAACTCCTTCTTGTTTTGATCTAAGTTCAAATTAGGGGGTTGTCTGGTTGAATGATTTTCAATTGGAGCTTCTTCCTATTATTCTTCTACAATTACTGGTGAGGCTCACTGATTTATGGTTTTCCCAGATCTTAAGTGTATATCTTGACATTCTAGGGAAGAGATAGAGTAAGTAGGGTAAAATGGGAATCCAATAGCATATGCTTGTTGTGATGGTTTGTTATTAGGGTTAGGGATAGGTTGTGTAGGGAGTTGTAGTTGAGGAGGTTGGATAGATTTTTGGAGTTATGGTGGAGGTTGGGGGATTGTCACGGTCATTTTTGTGTGATAAGAAATAATTGATCGGCCTCCCCACTTGCTTCCTAATAGACTAGTTTTAAATCGGTTAAGGAGGGGGACATGCTAGTGGAGTGTTCTTCTTCATAGATCCCAGACATTTCAATTTGGTTGAGTGTACACTCCTTCAATGGTTGCCTTTTTCTACATTTCAGGAAAAAAGTAGCTAAGGCCACTTCTTCCTCCTATTTCTTTTTCAATTGTAAAGTATCTAACTCGGAGCTTAAGGAATTGGGTATATCTATTTTGAAATCCTCTAGCATATTCCCAATTTTGGCTAGAGTGATCCCCCACTAGATGTCTTATTAATCCTTCTCAATGTGTCCTTTGGCCCTTTTCCCTATCATGAAGTCCCTCTAGAGTACCTTTGACATGGTTCTCAGATAACTTCATAAGGATACTAGTATATATCATCACTTCCCATCAAGTTCAAGATATAAATGCAGTCACCTCTAAACCCTCTTACTAGCAACATTCATTTGGGACTCTCTAGATCTAATTGGCTTTATCTTGACCACTTTAAATTGTATTTTAAGTGTTCCATGAAGTATTCCATGCTCTAATCCTCCTTTTGAGTCATTTTAAACACTTATTTTCATCGATCATTATCCTTACAGTAGTCCTGGTATTGTTTGAGGAACATATTTATCATCTATGCCCATGTAGTGATGTGGTTCCCATCGATTCCTATGAACCATCAGAGGGAAACATTCTTAAGGGTGGTCAGAAAGAGATTCAACTTGTGAGCATCAAAAATGTGATCGTAACTCCTACATAGGACGTCAAATTCGAACAAAAATGTGTCTAGGTCCTCAGTAACCAAACCATGAAATTTTGGCAAAGCGGAGTGTGAAGTATTCTTCATTTGAGTCACCCAATCTATATTTTGGATTGGCAAGACAAATGTGATGGCTTCCGAATTCACATCTTGGATTGTTTCTTTAACCATTTCTCTTACAAACCATAGGAAATTTTCCTCCTTCTACTCTGGGAACCCTATAATACTGACTGGGTTGTTGGGTGCTTCAAAATCATGGATCAGTTTTTCATCCATTAGAGAGTCCTCAGGAAATAATAATTTTTTTTGCACTAAAGATGTGGTCTAGGTTGGATGTGGTGATTCTGCAAAGGGGGCTTAGGATTTATTTTATCCAAAGAGCTGGTTTTTTTGCGTCAAGTAGCTAGGATGGTTGGATCCTCTCATTGAGTTTTTTTTCCCTGCAATGTTAGTTTGTGGGGTTTTTTTTGAAAAACTATTGAATTGACCTTTCATGTCTCTATTTTTTTCATGAGATTTTGAAAAACATCCTATCCTTAAATGGAAATAACACACATGTTGAAAAAAAACATACCAACTCCGAAAGCAAGTTGAAAAGAAGGCACCAAAAACAATCACACAGATACAAATAAATACAACTAGATAAATATGCTTCTAGAGATAGGAAAGAAAGAAGTTGCATTGTTGACAGTTCCTCGACAATGACACCAAAAGTGATATGATTTTTAATTACCTTTATAATTTCTTAGAACGATAGTTAGAAAGAATATTCATTTAATTATCACTCCAGGATTCGTGTGGAACTTGTGAAATGTCATGCATTGTATATGCCAAGGAAAATCATTCAAACATTGTTCTGGTTGTCAAGTTGTAGAAAGAGAAAATGATAAGATGAAAGTTTTGAAGATATGTCTGAAAAAGTCACCAATTCTAAGCACAATAGGCTAGAAAAATATTTAACAGACTTAACTATCTCAGTTGAGCCTGGAAGCACTTAGTGTTGTAACCCCCAGTTGAGTGGAAATGTGCAAGAAGTAAAATAAAGCTAATATAATTCAACCAGCCTAGAAGCACATAGTGTTGTAACCCCGATTGAACATAATTTAAATTGCAACTAATATGATTCAGCTGGCATGGAAGCACTTAGTGTTGTAACCCTAGTCTGAATGCAATTCAAATGGCATGAATTGAAATCTGATCAAATTATAGAAAATAAACACACTTAGACGATTACTAGTTCTAAATGGTGACTATGCCAAGAAATACTTTCCTCCTTTCAATATTGTAAATGACACTGAAAGATATATGCATGAAGTTAACATAAATTTCTATTGAGTGTTGGGATTACATAATATTAAACCATGAAATGAAACAGACAGACATAATGGAAAGTTTTTATCTACTGAAACAAAGTATTTTCCCTTAATGTTACAACATGTAAATAGTAACAAAACACATAAGAAATATGGAAATCAATCACTACATAAATCAAACCCATGCTATAGTACAATAGTACAATAATACCTGACTAAGTAGGGGGGCCTATCTCCCTAGATGAGGCACCAATGGAATCCTTCAATCACACAATGAACTTCATATATTAATTAACACATAGGAAATACACAAGAAACAACACAACAAATGTATTACTAGAAAATAGAATTTATATTACAATGATAATTTTCTCCTCCCCCCTCCCACTCGAATTGAGCAGGGTTCTTATATAATTCACATTATTATTTTGTTAGCAAGAAAATGTTGAGGCCCACCATGAGGATCTAATATCCTCATGTTATTCTCTATTTTGTTTCAATGGTCCGACCATGATAGGTGTTGAAGTTTTAATTATACAACTAGCAATTATGGTTCTTCTTTATTATTACAATCATTTAGCACATTAGCTGCATAAATAATATCACTCAAAGAAAGGCAACCACAGAAACAATAAAGACACACAGATTATCCTGGGAAACCCTCATGGGGGAGAAAACCCAACAAAACTTCCTCAATATAGATAGACCAAAGACCGAACAAAATATCCTCCTCTACTCCTTCACTAGGAAGAGTAGTGCACCAATTAACCAAGAAATACCAAGAGATAGACCAGAAACCCTCCTTGATGTCACCCCCAGTTGCAATAGTTTCTCCCCCAAGACTTTCACACTGCAAAGCTGGTTGGTGAGTGTATCTAAATGAGACACTGGCCTCTCTTATAAATAGTCGTCTGTCCAGCCTATAATTAACTATCAAGGCACAATACGGTTGAATTTTACTAAGGCACAATAGGGCCTAATTAAATATAATATAATAATATTATTCAACTCTCTCTTAGGTAGAATATTCATCAAAGGTACAATATTTCAACACTCCCCCTTAACAAGAAGGGTATTCTATTTGAAACATTAATAACAACTGACTGGTCTCAATATATCATCAAGAGGAGGGGACATCATCATCAGAATCAGGAACATTGTTGGTCATATCTATAGGTCATCAAAAGTTTTTTCTCATCATCAACATTAGTAGAAACTGAGCATCATCATCATCTGTAGCACAGAGTTGGAGTAACATCATCATCATCAACAACATGAAGTTGGAACATCAACATCAACAACACGAAGCTGGAACAACAACAACAACAATGGAAACAACAACATAGAGCTTGAGTAACATCATCTTCAACGTCATTGGCATGAATCTGGAACATCAACATCAATAGCAATGGCAACAGAATGAGGCAGGTGCATCAACAACAACATTTGTGGTACTTTGATAAACTGTCCTTACTAGACCTTCGAGATCTGTCCAGGAATCATAAGATTCCCTAGTATGTAAAATCCTAACTGAGATACCATGTGGTACTATGACATACCATCCTTAATGGACCTTCGGGATATACCCAAGAATCATAATATTCCATAGTATATAAAATCCTAACTGAGCTACCACTATTGACCACAACTAGCATATACATGCACAGGTACTCTAACAAATCGTCCTTACTAGACCTTCAGGATCTATCCAGGGATGATCAATTCCCTAAGATATAAAATCCTAACTGAGCTACTCATTGTTGGTCAATATATCATAGTATCATCAACATCACTCCCCCTTTTGAGAGGGGTCCTTTCAGACTACACCAAGTTTGTATGAGAAGTACTCAAACTTTACATGAGACAAAGGCTTAGTCAACGCATCTGCAACCTTCTCATCTGTGCCAACATATTGGAGCTTTACATCCCCCTTCTATACCATGTCACGAATGTAGTGGTACCAGATCTCAATGTGTTTCATTTTATCATGAAATACTGGGTTCTTTGTAATATCTATGCAACTCTGGTTATCATAAAAGATCGTGGTAGCATCCATCTCTAGGTAAAATTAGACCTATCAACAACTTCTGAATCCATATGGCTTCACAACTGGTAGAGCATGCTGCATTGTACTTTGCTTCTTTAGTACTGGGAGAAATACTGGACTTCTTCCTTATTTTCCATGAAGTCATGGTTGACCCCAAACTGAAACATCATCCTGAAGTTCTCTTTCTGTTTGAAGCACTTCCAAGCCAATCTGAATCTATATAACCATACAGTCTGAAGTCATGATCTCTGGTATAACAAAGACCACAATCCAACGTACCCTTAAGGTATCCCATCACATGATTTGTAGCTACAAGGTGAAAACGTTTGGGCTCCACCAGATACTGACTCAAGGTGTTCACAACAGAGCATATATATGGCCTGGTATTCATCAGATACATCAACGAACCAATAATTTGTCTGTATAAAGTATCATCAACTAACTATGATGAAGTATCAACCAATAACTTCAAGTTCATATCAATAGGAGTGGACATGGATCTACAGTCCATCATGTCGAATCTCTTCATAATTTCCACAACATACTTTCCTTGATTAAGGAAAATATTTTCTGGGATCTTCCATACTTCAAGACCTAAGAAATACTGGATCAGGACTAGGTCCTTCATTTCAAATTCAGTGGAAAGCTTTGTCTTACAATTTGTGATGAGCTTTTCTTCATCTGTCAAGAATAAGTCATTCACATATAGTAGCAATATAATTGGTCCATCATTCTTAATATTGAAGTAAAGGTTGGTATCATCTTTACTCTTGGTAAATCCCAAGCTCATCAAAAAACTATCAATCCTTCCATACCAATCTCTTGGAGCTTACTTCAACTTGCATACATAGTGAGAGGAAGACTTGTGGCGGTGACAATGAGAAGCATTCCTAAGTGACTTTAGAGTTGCACTTGGTTTTGGAAATTTGAATATATTTGAGTGCACTAGGAATAATGTTCAATTGACTTAGAACAAGATGATGCAACAAGTAAACTAGAACATTTGTATGTAAACTGAACTTCTAAAATTGGATGATGATGATACTTTTATTCTAAAACTTGAATTAGTTCTTGATTGTTTCACTAGTCATCTCTAGAAAAAACCGATCACAAAGTACCTCATCAAGTGGAAGAAGATGCCTCCAAAAGAATCCAAGTGGGAAGATGAGTACTTCATGCAACAACACCCTCAACTACCAAGATTTGAGGCCAAATAATTTTGAAGCGAGGTACTATGTTATGTACCTAACCCTTATTGATTTTATTTTCTTCATTGTTTCCCTAATAGTACATCTTCTACCCTCCTCTTTTATCATTCTTCCACTTAGGGATTCCTCTTTAGGATCAAGGGGCAGTTTAGGAATACCCAACCCTAATTATTCTCATATATGGAGTAGGATGACTCATAGGTACTCTCCTTGTGTTGTTTATTTCTCTATTATAATTGGAAGGTTTTCATCCTCAAAGTGGCAGCTCAATAATATTTACATTCATTATTTTTCATATTATCATAATAGCGTTGTGATATTTTTTATTTATTATATTGTTTTAAGTAATCTGATTCCTAACACATCACTCACGTGTTTCCCTATTTATCAAACTTGAATTTTAGGATAGATATGTGTTGACACAAGTAAATGATTCACATTAACTTCACAAAATTACCTAGCGAAAGGGCCCAATTAGACCTTCCTATGTTGAAAATGGAAAACCCTCTAGTTATGTCCCCACTACTGTATGCAAGGTGTGATGTTCTAATATGCTCTCTAATCTAACTAAAAATGCAAAGTGTAGAAATACAAATGAGTATGAAGTGGATGTAGAGAATAAAATGTGGAAAATGCAAGATGCAACTAGCTAAACCTTAACTACGAGCAAACAAAAATAACAAAGTTTGGGTATGTAATAGATAGCAAGGAGAATAGTTCACCATTGCCACAAAAAATGAACATGAATTGATCCCTCCCCACTGAGTCCCTCTTGAATTTAAATGATCTCACTACTAAGAGAAATTCCATGTCTCAAACCTGATTAATAGCCAAGTTGAGATGAAACACGGTTAAACATATTGTGATAGAGAGGAATAGTTGATCCAGATTATTTTTGGCACGAAATGAGAGGGGAGATATAATAAAGAAATGAACAGAGATATCATAGATATCCAATAATATAATAGAAATGTATCAGAGATGCCACCATAAACATAGAGATATAGTAATACAATTTCTATTAATGAGCGAAAATGTACAAAGACTGTAAAAATACAGAGTGAAAGACTCGTTGGAATGGTGGCAGCTTATCTCTGAGAAGAGATGTGACGGCTACTTGCATTCGCAAGAAGATGATTACAATGAGGCTTTGAAGGCATTTTTACAATAAACGAGAATTCCAAAAACCCTAGACATCAAAAATCCTAACCCTAGGAGACGAAGCGCTAAAAGTCATGTGGGCCCCGTTTGGGTAAGTTAGTACATTAACTTCCCGGGGTCATAACTTTTTCATATGATCTTTGTTTTAGGCATATGATAGCCCGTTGGAAAGGTATCATCAAGGAGATTCATTTTGGGGACTCAATAATTCCATCAACTATCATTGAGAATATTGATCCTGAAAAACCTTCATTTAGGCCCTCAAAATGGCCCCGAAAGTTAAAAATTGCTAAAAAATAGTAAATTACCAAAATTGCTAGAAAACTGTTTTGAGCCAGTTGGAAAAGGTGGGTGGCCACCGATATCCACCTGGATCAATCCTCCCTCCTTAGGAAGAAATAGTCTCCATTGTCTTGAGTTCCCTGGGGAGAGGGAAAAGAGTTTGTTGAATCTGCATCTTGGTGAGTTGCTTGCCTTGTTGGAGGCATCGCACTGCTCAGTTTGTGGAAGTCTGTCATGAACCTGTTGAGGTTGAGGATGTTCAACAAGTCGAGCTACATGATAGGATGGGGTGCAGAAGGAATCTTTGTGCTTTGTTGCAACCTTGTCGACATGCTTCTGTTGGATAGAAGGTGCCTAGGGTGAGGCTGTAGTGCTTGCAGTATCCTTTTATTCCCCTTTTGAACAAATTGTGAAGAAGCTAAATTTTGCAGTATGAGATATTAACTTGTGGAATTATTTAGGTGTAACTAGTCAGAAATACCTCTGGTATTCTGTAGAGATGACCCCCTAGAGAAACAATGACACTGCGGGGTCGAGACTCATAAACAGCATGGCATCTCCACATATATGGCTAGCCCAAGAGAACATCATAGACATCCAGTGGGGTAGCATCACATAATACCTCATCCTTGAAGGGTTGGATGCCGTATGAAAATCTGCACTATTGGCTGACACAGAGATCTCATCCTTGGCGAAGCCACCCGATGTTGTATGGCTGTGGGTGTGGTGTTGTTGACAATCCTAACTGTTTGACGACCTCTGCTGATATGAGGTTCTTATGGCTTCCACTATCAACAATAAAATGTAGCGAGGTCCCCTTCACCCACATCTATGAATGAAAAAGGTGCTCCCCCTCTTCAGGATCTATTGGTTCTTCTAGTTGAATTGTTGTGGTTGCGACAATAGAAGTGGGGTTTGTGTCAATGATCTTTCCTTTACCAGTACTTTGAGAATCAGATTTTGAATCAGGGTTCAACTCCTTGTCTTTGATCTCGGCCACCAATGACTATTTTGAGCGACATTCATCGGTGTTGTGCAAGGGGATTTTGTGGAAATCACACCATTTTTCGGTGTCCTTTTTTTTCTTCCTGTGACCCATGTTTTCCTGTGGCATGGATTGGTTTTCAGGAGACTGTTTGTTAGGGCCATCTTCATCATACTTTGGTTGTTGTGGATTTGCAGACCCGGATTGTCGTTTGTTCTAGTGCTTAAAATTTTGCTCGATTTTAACAGCATATCGATAGGCAACACTGAGTGATGAGATGTCCAGAAAATCCATTTCAGTTTGGATGTATCTATGTAGAGCCCCACGGTATTTCAAAACCAAATGTCATTCAGAGTCTTTGATACCCATCTTGGTGCGAAAGTATGGAAGGCATTGGTGAACTCTGAAACTGCTTGGCCCCTCTCTTATCGTAGATGCTTCTCCTATGGTAGCAACGGTGATGGGAATGGAAGAATTTCAAAAGGAAATGTTTGGTTCCATAACAGTGTGAGGCACTAACAGGTGCTCGTAAAATTGAATTGGCACAATAACTTGCGGCCAAGTATCAGTGGTTGGGGTTTCAACCGAACCAAGATTAGCGGTTGATTCCTCCAGAAGTTGTTCGGGCTCAATGGTTTGTAACCCGATTGCTTCAAAAGACCCTTGTTGGTCTAGCCTCCACCTCAAAGGTGGCGGGGGTGGCTCCAGTATAACCGGCGGCAGGCCCAGAAGCCTTCGTGACCGGCGGAGCTTGGAATCCTCCACTGTGTGAGAAGATCCACGACACGCTAAGGTATTCTTCACGTTCAAATAGTAACACTCACTAAAAATAAGCCCCTATGAGATAAGACAATAAATCACTAACTATTTTGAAGAACAGTTACAACAACCAACACTAGAGCAACTTACCGGTG
>SNQJ01S0174203.1:5934-18584 GCA_010110895.2 Picea sitchensis | reverse complement strand
CCTCATCTGGGCCAAAATGTCTCCACTGCACCTTGACCTGTGCAATGGTTCAGTTCCGGAGCGGGGTTTCCTTTCTGTCCAGTATGCAATGGGGTTCTAGTAGAAATTCTCCCTCCGGTTCCACCTGAATCACAGACCAATCAATTATATGATTAGCATCATGTAGCTAACCCCATGAAGGATCTGATGTCCGAAACATCCCTTGGGGTAGGCCATTCCCTGATAGACCTGATTTTGTCAGGGTCTACCGCTACCCCTTCTTCGGAGAGAACATGGCCTAAGTAATGTATTTCCTTCTGGAAGAATTCACATTTGTTGAATTTAGCATAGAGTTGATGCTCTCTGAGTACTTGCAGCACAAGTCTAAGATGCTCTTCATGCTCTTCTCTATTCTTAGAGTAAATTAATATGTCATCAATAAAAGCTAGCACAAACTTATCTAGAAATTTACTAAGTACATTGTTCATTAAGCACATAAAAGTGGCAGGGGCATTGCTTAACCCAAATGGCACTACAACAAACTCATAGTGACCATACCGTGTCCAGAAAGTAGTTTTGTGGATGTCTTCACCCTTGATTCGGACTTGATGGTATCCCGACCTCAAGTCAATCTTTGAGAAAATAGACGTGCCTCCCAATTGATCGAACAGATCATCAATCCTGGGCAAGAGGTACTTGTTCTTTATGGTTACCTTATTAAGTTTCCTATAATTTATACATAGTCTAAGGGTTCCATCCTTTTTTTTTACGAACAAGACTGGTGCTCCCCATGGAGACACACTGGGTCGAATATAGCCCTTATCCATCATTTCTTTTAATTGCAATTTGAGTTAAACTAAATCGGGTGTGCTCATCCGGTAGGGTGTCCTAGACACCGGCACCTCTCCCGGTGCGAGTTCTATCGAGAAGTCTATGTGTCTTCTCGGAGGTAGACCCAGTACCTCTTCTGGAAACACATCTCTGTATTCTCTCAGGGTAGGATGGTCTTCAAGGCTGGGTTTCTCACCTTCTATGGTTTCCAACACCTGTATTGCATATAGGGGACACCCCTTTCGACAATACTTTCTCATTTGTAGAGCTGATATTCGTCTCACTGAGATAGGTTTTTGAATCCCTTGAAGGGTCATCCTTTTTCCTTCTTTGCTCACACATTCTAAGGTTTTATGGTAACAGTCTAGTCTAGATTTATGGGCGGCTAGCCAGTCCATACCAATCAACAGATCATATGATCTCAGGGGTAATATATTAAGGGTTGCTTGGGTGGGGAATTCTCCCAACATTAATTGGCAGGCTGGTATATCCTCTGCTATCTTCCTTTTGGTGCCAGTGGCTAACTGTACCAACCATGGCTTGGTATGTTTTTGTGGCTGTAGTTTACACTTATCAATAGCTTTAGGGGCTATATAACTCAAATTTGAACCAGGGTCAATCAAAATAGACACTAGATGGTTGAAAATCATACCTTCTATTTCCACCACTGAAGCTTGGTGGTTAGCTTGGTTATTATCCAAGGCTGCATAGATCTGCGGCACACTCCTGGCCACATCATTGACGGTAGTAACTTCCTGGATGTTATAAATCCTCTGACTATTCTGTTGTCGGTGTGGACAGTCTCTCAAGAGATGTTCTTCTCCACAACCCCAACATTTCAGAGGTTCTCTCTTTGTGTTATCCACTTTCACTGGTATAGGTCCAAAATTTTTATTTCCGCCCGATGAGGGAAAGTTCTGCTAGCGTACACTCCAGGATGGAAAGTTCATTCTGGGGTTCTTCTTATAGTTCTTAAATCCTAGGGATTTAATCCCCTTTTTTTGAAATCTTGAACTATTCTTCAGTTTCCAGTCTTCATGAGGCTCTGCCCGATGTCCATACTGTTCATGACAATATGTTGCCTTTCAAATAGTGCCTTCTAGGGTCTTTGGCTCATCAAATTCAATTATGTTCCGGTAGTTCTTGGGTAATCCGCTGATGAAGCATTGCACCTTTGCCTTTTTTGCTTTTATATAAGGAACATACCTCAACAAGTTGAGGAATTTGTTGACATATTCCTCTATAGTAAGTTGTCCCAATTTGAGTTCATAAAACTCTTTAGTCTTCTCGTCGAAATATTTTTCCAACAAATACTTCTTCCGAAAGTATTTCTCAAATTGTTTCCAGGACAGATCCTCTTCGCGAACCCCTTTCACATTCTTAATATCTTCCCACCAAATGGAAGCCTTTCTGTTCATATTGAAAGTGGCCACTCGGGCCTTCAAATTTTTTGAGAAGTCATGGAATCTGAAGTACTTCTTCAGTCCAAGTAGCCAGGCATCTGCTTCCTCTCCCTTCTTTATCTCACCATCAAAGGAGGGTGGTTTGGATTTTCTGAATTCTTCGAATTTATGACCCTTGGAGAGTTTTCGCTTCTTCTGTTTTATTCGGGAATAGAAACTGGTTCTGTTGCTGGAAGAGCCCTCTGAATCGCCAGCTTCCTTCTCAGAGGAATCATCTGACGCTTGTCCTTTACCTATGGGGTGGACCTTTTTCGAGATTCTCCTCTCAGTGTGGCCACTGATATGACCATGTTTATAAGTTTCAGGTTCATGCTGCATTTGTCTTTGTAGATCGGATAAGCTCTGTAGTAAAACTGCATTAATTTCTGTTTGTTTTTCTTGTTCTTTCATCATCCTTTCATTGTCGGCCTTGCAGCTTTGTAATTCGACCATGAGACTCCTCACAGTCTCGGTTGGATCTGGAGGGGTCCCTATTGCCCTCCTTTCGTCAGACTCTTCATCTCTATTGTGGGAGCCTTCTCCCACTTCTTGGTGAGTCGCCATACTATGCGTTGATAATTTCCCATGGTTGATCTTACGCTTGTGTGCAAAAGGAAAAATGCTGGTTGTTAGTCAATATTTATATTTATTTATAACCAGTACATAATTCATATTTTTACATGTACACACACACAATAGGGGTTTTTCATTCTTAACTTTGTCTTTTGATTAGGGAGGTTAAGACAAGGGTTACTCTTTTTTAAGAGTGTCCCGAACGGAGCTTTTGTGCAACTCGTTCATGAGCCCAAGCAGGCCGAGTGTTGTAACCATGCTCTGATACCAATTTGTCACATACCTACTACGGAATTCAAAATGTTTCTCCTATTTCTTGAGGATCAGCATCCCCATTATACTTATGAGGGCCTAGCGTCAGCAAGTTCCTCACATGTCCACCTCCATGTAATCATGGGTCGCTACCACGGGCCGAACCAACACGACGTCTTTTCGCACTTCGCGACTCAGTGCTACCAGAACGTCGAGTCTCTTGACTCTGCAAACCCCGAAGCTTGAAACAGCGGGCTAGTGAGGGGCAGGTTTCCCTCTTGGGGTCTTGTCTATGTGACCCTATACTGTGTCCATGCGCTTAAGCCAGTCAAGAGCTTATCAGCTTTTCGTGATTCAGGGAATCGCGATGCATGACTTCTACCTTCCCCCATTCAAATCCCCAAAAATTTCAAGGTCTCCAAAGTTTCCCTCCAAAGGGAGATCGACGGTCCTAAGCCTCCCCTGATCCAACAGTATGGATCTTTTCGAGGTTTTGGTACTCGGGAGTTCGAAATGCAATGACTCTGAGACTCCTTGTCATTCAAATCTTCGAATTTCGATATGGGAATTTGTGTAAGAGATTGACGGCTCTTAAGGGTGTGGATCCAATGGTCCATGGGATTTCGGGACTTTCTTGAATTCTGACCACTCACCATGCGTCTCCTCTGATGGACGGTCCAGGTTATTTCGGGACATCTCCTCTCCACTACAGCATGTATCAGAATTTTGGGTATCGATATTTCACGATTTGCAAGGGTAAGGTTTTCTGGCCCTCTGGTTTCCCGAATGCCAAAATGTCGAAACGTTGACCGACAGCCATGTGTCCCTTCAATGGATGGCAGTGACCTTCAACCAAGATCAATAGTCGTGATCTTTTTGAGATGATCAACAGTCATGATCAAATCCCGACTTTCCTTAACCTCATTCACACCTCACGCTATTTCGGGGTTTCAATGATCGGGATTTCGCGACTCGTGAAGACAAGGGTCCTTGCCCTTTGGTCTCCCAGGTGCCAAAATGTCGAAGCACTCACCAATGATCGGGATTTCGCGACTCGTGAAGACAAGGGTCCTTGCCCTTTGGTCTCCCGGGTGCCAAAATGTCGAAGCACTCACCAGTAGCCATGTGTACTCGATAGATGGATGGTCCAGGTACTTCCATGGATCATGGGATCTACGGTCCCGATTTATTCATTTCTTGCAAGGAAAAAAGGGGTCATGGCATTAATGCCTGCTTCTCTTCCTCAAATCTAACGGTCATTATAAACCTTGGATCCTTCGAAAGGATCTCGTCTGTTAATCAAGACTTAACCATACGCTGCCATGTCGGGATTTTGCAAATCGGGGTTTCAGGACTTGCGAGTACGTGAGAACTCGCACTTGGATACCTCGGATGAAACACCGAAATATCATAACTTACGAGAACCACTCTCTCTCATGCCGGGTTTCTAAAACATACGCTATCAAATCTCCTTCGAGCTTTTGGTAAGGTTCACTAGATTTGAAAACCCAATTGAAAGGTCTCCAGAGGCCTCTGAGCTATTAACTCTTGTGATTGGATAGTGAGCCATATCAAGGGCATATTATGACGGCAGTCTTATATCGGGGTTTACCCCAGCTCTAGAAAGTGAGGGGACTTTCCCGAAAAGGGTGCCCCTGTGGGAAGGTCTATCTGGGACATTATCTGAGGCAAAATAAGGGAATAAATTTCCCGAACACGGACTTGAAAACTGAGTTAGTCTAGTGGATACATATATATATAAATGTGAGTCGTGTGGAGTCATTCTATTTATACGCAAGCAACCACTATTTCCGATCAAAATCCGCCACAAAGACATTCTTATACTCAAACCATTCATAAACTCACAGCTTATGAGCATAAATTTCAGAATATACATTTCAAGATGCAAGAGGTAAAACACAAGATTAACGCCCTCGTTTCTTCCTCCCATCCAATGACGATGACTGATCTTAGATCTTCTGACAGAATCTCATCCATTAATCAATATTTATCCACCCGCTGTCAGGTCGGGACTTCGCAAGTCGGGGTTTTGGGACTTGCAAGTGCAAGGGAATACACCTTTGGGTATTCTGGTTACCGAAATGCCGAAATACCAAAGTCAAAGGGGGCCATTCTCCCTCGTGCAAGGTTTTAGGACTTACGCCAATGATTCCTTCAGCAGACTCCTAGTTAGACTGTCCAGAAAGGTATTTCTGTGGGGAGATCTATACGGGGCATCATGTAAGACAAACAAGGGAACAAATATTTCTCGAGAATGGGCTTGAAGTCTGAGTTAGTTCAATATATATATATATATCTACATAAGATGACTGTGGTTATTCCAGTATAAGCATACAGTTACCATTTTTGACCAAAACATTACACAGACAATCTTACATTGAAAACAAGCATAGTTGCACCGAACTTGAGCATACATATCAGAATATAAATTTCAAGATATGAAACATAACACTTATCGGAAAACACCAGAGTTGATGAAACTGCTGAGAGGGGTGCTCGTTTCCACACAACCATAGGCTCAGTGACTCCCAACGGATTTACCACTAGCCACCCCCGAGCTGAGACCATGATGCTGCAAGACTGCGTCTCGGTTTGCCAGTGACCGAGAACGAGGGTTACTCTCCCCCTTCTCCGCTATCACTCACTCTACATATTTTTCCAGAGTTCTTCTTCCTTCCCTCGCGTCCTCCCTTTGCGCTTCTCCCTCACGCCTTTTTCCTCTTGCGAGGTTGCATGTGGCACGACTTTCCGCGCACTGGTCAGGTCTGAGACTCCTATGGATGGGTGGTTCACCTCCCCCATCCCTCATTAATTTCTGAGGAGCCCTCTACCTACTAGCCTGTGAGACATTAAATTCGGGCCAGCGAGCCGCTCTTGGTTCTCCGGGCCAGTGAAGTCCAAATACGGTATTGGTTTCGGTGGAAGTTAATGCCACCTTTCCAGGTGCCTTCCACCACCTTTCTTCAGCCATCGTGGTCTCTTTTTTAGCATATCTCCTCTCAACAGTCCTACAATATATATATATATATATATATATTCATAATATTATTCACATTCATTGACCTTTTTCACAAGGTCCATTCACATCACACATTCACATTTTTTAGTTTGCCACAGTTCTTGGCCAATATAGTTATTTTTACAAACTGGGGGAAACGGGGTGTTACATAGGAGCTAGTACAGGTGTAGTAGTTCTCTAAGGGTTGTTGTGCAGTAGTTCTCTAAGGGTTGTTGTAGTACTATTGCTAATGACATACACAATTGCTAAGCCCAACAATCGCTGTCTTCGTTCTTCCCTTTCCGTATATAGCATATTCTATGAAGAAGATTGCAATCTTTGGATTTGTTTTATGTTTTTTTGTGTTTGGGAATTCCCGAGTTCGCTAGCCTAGGTCTATAACAAAATGCAATTTATTTGATTTTTCTATCTTGATTCTTGAATACAAGATATACTCTAAGGATCAATATTGATACATTGCAGGTGGAGGAGGTGCAACAAGAACCCCTTTGGATGGAAACACAAGAATGAAGGTATCCTTGAGTGAAGCAAGGGGCAGGCTCATATCCATCAAGAAGGGGAAGGTAAACTTCGCGATGGAAACACCAGCTCTTCCAATGTCATTCTCACCACAAATTTGGATGGATGTGACTTTGGTTGATCTCCTTTGACAATCTCATCTGCTTTTCCCAATTGCATTGTGGGGTATAAAGCTTCAGAGGCTATAGAGGGTATAAAGCTTGTAGGGTTTACTTCTGCAACTGAGATTCATTAAGCAAAATGTAATATTCCAGCTAGGCTTTTTAGCAGAGCTATGATACTCCAGAAGGAACTTACCAGAGATAAAATAATTTTATTAACGTCTATGAATGACCCAGCAATATAATTTTAGTAAGGTCCATAAATGAAGTAATAGGTCAATGAAACTAGACACTACAATCATTGGCCATTGGAGTGTTTATAACACTCTTAGGGATAAAATGTTATCAAAACACAAAAGATATAAATGAAATTAAAAGAAAGAAAAACATAAAAGACACAAAGCCCTACGAGTGTAAGGACCTAGTTTCACAACAACATCATAAGAGTAAAGAAAGAGGAGGGAGAATAGGCCTTCCTATCCTCGTTAATCACTATGAAAGGAGCGATGCAAACCCTGATGGCGTCATCCAGGGAATGCCTAGCACTAAAAGGGCTTGGATATACAATCCTAGGAGGAGTTGTGGAATGAGAATGGAAGAGAGAATATCAAGAAGATTTTTCTCTCTTAGGCTGAGGGGAAGAAACTAATGATGAAGATCTGACTGCATGTGTTTTGAGGTCTCAAACATGTGAAGTGTATGCAAGTAATATGAGAAGATGCCCATTGTCTTACAAATCTACCAACACATAGGTGGGGGAGTCAACCTGACACTTAGCACCTCCACCAACATAGATAGGTTGAAAGAAAGAGGTAATGAGCCTGATGGAACTGGGCTTGCATAGGCCTCACAGAGTCTCTCATCCTTGGTCACCACCTATCAGACATATAAGACTAGGTATCTATGATCAAGGTAGATAAAGAAGGTTGAAATGGAATCTCCCAAGTCTCAAAATAAGCAAAGGAACTTCACCAAATCTCATACTGTTTAAGACACCTAAAGACAAAGTTTACCATAAACTCAATGGCGACCAAATATTTCCATAAATTCAATGGAAGCAATAAACACCTGGCTGCAAAGTATTTAATGTTATGTATATTCTCAGATGTATGTTATTGGATTCATCCAAAGTTCCACAATCAAACATGCAAAAAATATTAAATACTCTTAAATACTCTGTGGCAAAACCCTTATTGTTGACCAAACTCAATGTCCTAGCAATGACATAGCTGGCAGATCCTTCCAGACCTTGGGATGTAGGGTCAATCTTGACCCTACGTGAAAAGTGAGCAAACCCACAACACTGTGAGAAGGATCCAAAGGTTATAAACCAAATGACCTAAGTTTCCAAATTCATGTTTTTGTTAGAAATCAAAGAAAATGAAAATAAAGAAAAACTAGCCAAAATAAAAAGTACTAGGTTAAATGTTCTACCAAATGAAGGTTTTTTGACGATTTTTAAAATTGAAAATTGTTAGATACGCGATTTGAGTGATTATTTCTGTATAATCCTAGTGCCCTCTAGATTTTTCAACATACTGAATCCATTTATGCATTCAAAACCATTTCTTAGAATAACTAAACAACTCCAAACAAAAACATTTGATAAATTCAAGAATTATATATATATTATAAAAATTTAAAAACTAAACTAGGTTATATTATAAAGTTTAAAAAATTAAACTAGGTTATTAAAGTGTAAGTTATATAAACTAAAATATTAATATATAATATAATTTATATTTTGTAACATACATATCTTCAAAGGTTCTATGAATCTTATGTAAACTAGTTCAAAATTATACACTACGCCATGGAAAATGCATACAGGGTTATATCTACCCCATGGAAAATACACAAAGACTCTCAACTAGGTTATATATATTATAAAACCTAAACTAGGTTATATTATAAAATTTTAAAAACTAAACTATGTTATATTATAAAGTTTAAAAAACTAAACTAGGTTATATTATAAACTAGGTTATATCTGCTCCATGGAAAATACACAGAGACCGTCAACCACGAGACGGAATACAGAGAGCATAATGGAGAAGGGCACAGGAATATCCAGTCGTCGACCATTCTGACCAACGCAAGCATTTTGACATCCATTTTGATTAGAGAGCATGTATTTATGATTTAATCCATTGAGGGCATAACCATTTATATATTCCGAGCTTACATTCGAGGGCATAACTGAATAATGGCGGCTCGGCTCAACTCTCATATGCAAATTGTAGTAACCCACAAAATTATGATTTATACTCGGAGATTCAAAGAATTTATACAAATTTAGTGCCCTTGCTTCAAATTCATATGTTTTTTATTTCATCTTTCAAATACACCAGAACGCGGTGACTTACCCAATGACACCAAATAAGACCGTCCTCCAGCGGTATGAGGAGCTCAAATAAAAGGCCATCTTGCACGCAGGGTCGAAGGGAGGAAATCCAAGTGCTATGAATGTATCTTCAATAGATGTTTTCCTTGAGATCCTCTTCCTTAAGAACCAAACTACCAAGCCCAAAAGATTATCTTCACGCTTTGATACCACTATTAAGAATATAGCCAAGAAAGTAAATAACTAACAAGAAGATTAAGAAGACAAATAAGAGTGGCTTTAGGGTAAGATAACGAACTAAGATTAAAGAGACACAGTGAACAATAAAAAAGATACAGTAAAACTTGACTTCTATTAAATAAGAAATACACTGAAAATTGTAAAATGTAGACTGAAAACAAGCTTGGTAGAATGGTGACAGCTTATCTCTGAGGAGAGATGTGGTGGATACGTTCATTTGCAAGAAGATGAGTACCATGAGGCTCAAAAGGAATTTTTACAATAAACATGAATTCCAAAACCCTAGACATCCAAAAACCTAACGCTAGGAGATGAAGTGTCAAAATTCACATGGGCCCCGTTGGGGTAAGTTAGTACATCAACTTCTCGGAGTAGTAAATTTTGCATAGGATATCCATTTAAGGTGCACGATAGCTCGTTGGAAAGGTATTGATGAGAAGCTTCATTTAGGGGGTTCAATCAGAGCCTTTGATTTTTATTGAGGTGACCTATCATGAAAAAATGTCATTTAGGCCCTCAAAATGGCCTCGGAAGTTTAGGAACCGAAAAAATGCTAAAAATAGTAAGTTGCCAAAAAACTCTTTTGAGGAAGTTGGAAAATGTGGGTGGCCATTGAGATCCTCCTAGATCAATCCTTCCCCATTAAGAAGCAATGGTATCCATTGTTTTGAGTTCCCCCATCAGATGAGGAAATTTTTGTTGAATTTGGCCCTGGGTGAGCCACTTGTGGTGTAGGAGTTGCCTTGCTTTGACAACCTAATAAAGCTAGATCCTCTGATGGCGCGTGGCCTTGACATATGCATGGATTTATTGTAGTTGTGTTGAACATAGGGAATAATCTCATCCCAAGTGTGGGGGTGCTTGGAATTGTACATGCACGGGATTTGCACGATCATCTAGTTGACGACCTCGGTTTGGCCATCCGTGTGGGGGTGGAAGGCAATGGACTTGGTGAGATTGGTGCCCAGCAATGACCAGAGGATCGAACAGAATGTGTTGAGGAACCGGTTGTCCTGATCTGAGATAATAGTTTGTGGGATCCCAAAATTTACTTACACTCATTCAAAGAAGAGCTTGGTAGTGGCCTCCGCTGTCATGCTCTTATTGCAGGTGGCCAGAATCATCATCTTGGGAAAACGATCAACAACCACAAAAACACAGTCATTTCCCCGCTTGGTGGATGGAAGACTCGACATGTAGTCCATTCAGATGGATTCCCAAGGCTTGTCATTAGTAGGAAGAGGATTGTACAAGACTTGTTTCTTAGTGGTCGGTTTATCAATAGCGCAGGCAGTGAAGGACCAAATATACTTGCTAACATCTTGTCAAAGTTTCAACCAGTAGAAATGTCGTTGTAACACTGCCACTGTGTTTTCCATGCCTAAGTGTCCTGCCACCCGGTTGTAGTGGGATTCCCAAATCAGCTTCGCTCGCTCGCTTGATGGAACGTAGAGATAGACCAAATGGCACAACAACCCATCTTGAAGATGGAAATTAGTGACAATTGTGTTTGCGCCCAACATCTAGTAGGTGTTGGGGAAGTCAAGATTTGTCTCATATAGGCAGGGCCATCTAGAGTTCTTGTGGCCGCAAGAATTGAGCACTTTGGTGAGTGTCGTGAGTGGAGGTTGGTTGAGGAAATCAATGACTCTATTGATACTTCATGTTTTATACTTGATGTTGAGGTGGAACTGCTGCAAATATGTAGACCACTTCTGATGGCATTCATTCTGCAATTTTCCTTGTGTCTGCATGAACTGCAACGTCTTATGATCAGTTTGGATGACAGTTTCCTTCCCGAGAATGTAATTCTTCCACTGGCGGTAGGTTAGCACAATGGAGTACATTTATTTGTCATAAGTAGGGTACTTACAGACGAAATCTAATAGTGTCTCACTATGATAGGCCACGAGGTGGTCGTGCTGAGTGATGACTACGCCCACAACATAGTTTGAAGCATCTCTCTCCATATCAAAGGCTTATTTGAGGTCAGGTAATGAAAGCACTGGGGTGGAGTACAAGCGCTACTTCATATCATCAAAAACTTTATGTTGGAAAAGGCCCCATACAAATTTTACCTTACCACCACCCCTAGTTATTTAGATGAGGTCCCATGCAATATGGGAGAATCCTAACACAAACTTGTGATAGAAATTGGAAATTCCTAAGAAGCTACGAAGCTCAATGAGCATGGTTGGGATTGGCCAGTCACACATTACTTGGACCGTATTTGACTCAACATGCACACCATGCACATCAACAATGTAGCCTAGGTACTGGACCCTGTCCATGCCGAAGGATCATTTTTCTAAGTTGGAATATATTTTGGGTTGCCACAGAGTGTGGAGAACATCTTGGACATGCTTCAAGTGGTATACCCAAGTGTTGTTGTAGACGAGGATGTCATCCAGATACACCACCACAAAAGAACTAGTGAAATTCCGCAAGATATCGTCCATCATCTTCATGAAAGTTGTTGGCGCATTTGTCAAACCAAAGGGCATGACTGTAAATTCTAACCTTGTACAATATCTACTGCAAACTGATATTCAAAAAAGAACAGAAAAGATACAATGGCAAATTCAAACATTACACAGAGATTTTTCACCTGGAAACCCAAACCGGGAAAACCAACATATATTATATGCATACATTGTGTTACATTGTTTACAATACAATATACATATAGGAGCCAGTGGCATCCAAAACCCTAACCCAATGACCTGGATTAGTCCAAAACCTTAATTCCTTAACCGGAAATAGAAAACCATCAGCAAAAACCCATGTGCCGAAAAACCACCTAAATATCATGTGGTCCCGAAAATATGTCATCCCGGAAATATGTCGTCTCGGAAATATGTCGTCCCGGTAATATGTCGTCCCAAAAATATGTCGTCCAGGTGCTTTTGATATGTCGTCCCGAAAATATGTCAAGTACAAACCCTATACAACTTTGGTGGAAAAATACCCCGCATTTACATAAGAAAAATGTTTATTGTAATTAAAGTCAAGTATAAACCATATATAACTTTGGTGGAAAAATACAGAGGGGAATGCACGACCCGAATATGTAGAAGGAAAGAGAAAGGCCATGAGTTTGATGTTGAGGAAGCATCTGATAAACCTCGTAGGTTTGTTGTGAAAAAGAGAGGATCTCTGAGAAATGACATAAATTTCCTTGGTGATATCATGGCTTGGCACGGGGGTGGCCAGAGCGCTAAGAATGAATGCCTCTGAGCCCGTGGTTGGGTGGAAAGGTGAACACCCACAGTCAGTTAGTTGGTTGCAACCTATAATAGATAAGTATTCTCATATCCTTTGTAATTGAA
>SNQJ01S0174201.1:6548-20259 GCA_010110895.2 Picea sitchensis | reverse complement strand
GAGAGCCACAAGATCTGTTGAGTCTTCTAGGGTCGTTTCGACTGTCTTAAAACATACCCAAAGTTAGTAGTGGGGAAGGGAAAATTGTGGAAGGGACTTCAGCGGTGTTTGAAAAGAGTATCTGATTTTGAAAAAGCTTCTCGAGGTAAAGAACGAAGTCTTTTCCCCCCTCCGATCCTTTTTCCTTGGAATTTTTCTGCATGATTGAGCTTTTGACTCCATTTACCCAATATTGGCACGTGGTCTACTATTCTTCCCACCTCACAGGAAGGCGGGATCCCTAGTTGGAGCCTATGGTGGCACCGCCTACACGATTTTCCAGAAAACTACCATACAAGGGGTTTTGGAAAATGAAAAGGGAATCTTTATTTTCTTCGCGAAGAGGAAAGTCTGGTGAGGAAGGATAAGAAACGCGAGGACTGAGCGAAGTTGAGGGTTCAGAAGGAATCTCAGCCTTCGGTGATGGGATTTCAAGTTGGTAAACAACAACGGTAGGCTTAAAAGATCCTCTCGCCTTTAGAATTTTTTTGGGATCGGTAACGGGCGTAATCTGCTCACCATCCGGGTTTTGTCTGGTATTCCTTCGAACGAATGCCGGTTTATTTCTTCGTGGAGTCGCCAAGTGAAAGATAAAAATCCTTAAAAGGTGTGTAATCTTTGTTCACCATCAAAGGGTAACACTTTCAACGAAAAACAAATGTCGTTTTCCCAGGGAAAAATATTTCGTAACTTCGGTCCTCGGCAACGGCGCCAGTGAGATGTTGTTCCTGAGTCTGTACTTAAGGCTCAAAAGTATAGTGTCAAGGCATCTGAAAGTGGTTAGAAGATGGAGAAGGGAGAAACATCAACCCTCGGAGAAGAAAGCTAAGGGATATTTCTTTGTTGGCGTTGTTTGGCTTCAAACTGCTCCTGGATAGTTATGTCTCGTTCAATGGCTGCCCATGCTTGTTCAAGTTCGGCCCGGTTAGTTGTCGTTTTAAGGATGGTATTGAAGAGGTTTAAAACGATGTGTGTTTCGTTCAATAGTCCGGGTACAACATTAGGTTGAGTTGGTACAGGAACTGTCATGGGGGAACAACGCAGGTAGGAAAAAACTTTAAGAGAGGTTAAGTGTTGTCTCAGTTTAGTCTTGTAAAAGAGAACTTACGGTTGCAGAATTAGAATACAGATGCGAATCTAAGGCTCGTTCCCGTAACTGTATTATATTTTAATAAAAGGGGCGAGATGGGAGAAAACATTGATCCGTTTACTGTGTCAGGTTCCTACCAGGGGAAAATCTTACGAAGTAAACGGGAGAAGAAAATATGTAAGAAAATAACCGATGTAACAAAAAATACATGTAGAATTTGGAAACTGCAGATTGGTCTTACACCGCTGATAGCTGGTACAGAGGAAAGACAATAAACAATTATAGAAAACCCAAATTTATTCGTTATAGTAGTGGTCGTACTAAAGTATAACGAAGCACATCAATTATGAATATGAATTGAAATTGAAAAAATGAGGAACAAGAAAGCAAACTTGTAATACAGTAGTGACGAAATTGAGAATCTCGGATCTGCTTGTATTAAATCTCAATATAAAAACTCTCTTACAAAATCTCAAAAAGGGTCCATCCCTGTTTATTTCTCTCTGGGGTATATTTATACAATTTTTACAAAGCAGGTAGAATCTCAATAGTCGCAAAATTTCAGTTATGACAGAGGAGAGAGCAATCGCTCCATTTCCCCTACTCTGTCTTCATTTAGTGCCAGGTGCTCGTCTTCGTGCGGACTCGGTGCAGGCGATACGTCTTTCCACAAGCTGAGATACGAGCCATGAAGGCTCTGCTTGACAGCTGGCCTCGACGAAGTAACATTCTCGGGCTAACTGTTGTAGCTTGTCCTCCATTTGTGCACCGATGATGTCGAGGGCACTTAGCTGCGCGCTGGGTTTGATCATGTGCTTATCAACTTGGGCCATGTCTACCATATCTATCCGAGAGATATCGACCGAATCTCTCTCATCTTTCTCTTTCAGATCAAGTGAGATCTGTTCCACATTCATTTGCATCAATGCTTATGCATCACCTCCACTGTCCATACCCAACAACTCGCCGTCTATGGAATTAAAAGCTTCTTCCAAATAATTGATTACCTTTTGATCTTGATCCTTGCCCAGGGCAATGTTGTGCTCCCAATCCATCAATAGTATATTACCTCTGGTTTGTTCTGGGATGGCGAGCCCGGTAGCACCCGTCGAAACTCTGTTATTCATGGATATCACCACCTCCTGGAAGGCGACCCGAGCCGCTCCTGCATCCCTTTCTCTGGCAGTCAGGTTCTCGGAAACCTGATTTACCAACAGACAATTTTCCCGGATCTCTCCTATCCTGGCGAGCAAATTCTGCTGTGTCGAAAAGATTCTGCTCCGAATCTCGCTAGCTTGGGATTTAAATATCCCAATGTCTATCGCTCTGCTCTCGACGATCTCTACCCGAGCCTGCAACTGTTCAATCAGACTTCTCTATTGGCTCGCCTGCGCTCGACCATCTCGGAACACCAACTGTGCTTGCTCAAACTTGGCCTTGAGCACCTCTATTTCATTTTTGTTGGCCACTTTGGCCTGTTCTATTTCCATGCTAGCCTGACCTTTAGCGTTCTCCGCGGCTGTAGCCAATCTAGCCTCGAGGGTCCTGATTAGGCGATTCTTCATTTTTAGTTGGTTCTTCAAAAGCCCAACTGAGAATTGATTTTCCGAAGCATACGCTCCCAGCGTTCCTGCGATTTCAGTGGCGAGTTGGTCACTTTTCTTATCTTTTCCATCGGCCATGATTTTATATTTTTTCGCAGTAGACCCTCCTTCTTGATAGAACTCTCTTTTCACTACCGCCTTCCTCTTTTTATCAAAGAAGAACTCATTTGGAGGGAGTTCTTCTGCTCTTATGGGCCTCAGTTCTTCATTAAATATCCATCCCTCGCCAACATTTCCCTGTGTCAACTGCAAGGGTGTGACCGAGGTGATGGGTTCTCCGATTTGTTTTGCCGATTCTCTTGGAGTATCGACATGATTCTGCTTCTTTAGCGGTCCTAGAGTCTTTGTTTCAGTCTCCGACTTCTATTTCCTTGGCGGGTCCAGAGTTTTTACTTCAGCCTCCGGATTCTGTTTCCTTGGCGGGTCCGGAGTCTTTACCTCTGCTTCAGAATTCCTCATTTGTTCCCCCTCCTGGTGTTTTCCAAGGTCAGGAATTGCGTCTTCAGAACCTTCAACATCCTTATGTTTCGTCTCGGAAACACCCGGACCCCCACCTCCCAACACAGCGGGGAGACAACTTCATCTATGTTCCTGGAATCTTAATACAGAGGTTGTGTCTTCGGGTGCTAAGGATTGGATCCAGGCTAGCACTTCTTCATAAGACCTCGCCCCTCGGAAAACGTCATCTGGGGGTGAATTTTCATGCTCAAATCTCTTGAGCCCACAATTAGCTAAATGGTTGCTCACAACCCTCTGTGGATTATGTTTCTTATATTCGATGGAGACCAAACTTAGGTCTTCCAGGGCTGCAGCCTCGGCTTTGGCATGCTCGAAATCTAACAAAGAATAAGAATTCAGCCAAATGGGAAAAGAAGGCCATACCTTCTTTGAGTACCCTTTGAGTTCTTTACTCACCCCGCCAATTACCGTCTGCCGGGCGACCTCTCGACAAGCCAGCTTGTTAGGAATGAACAATGGTAGCGCATGAGGGGGAACAGAAGCCCCGAAAACTCTGAAGTACGAAAACTCTGCCTCCACGTACCAATCCGCTATGCCACTCAGATTTTTTGCAATGCTATCCGAGATACGAGGTGGTGGGTGCCCAAAAATGGCGATATGCAGGGGCACCATTACCCAGTTAAAAATTTCATATGTGAACTTTTCTGCTTTATTCTCCCATAGTTTGTCATGATATATGTGTATGGGTTTCTCTTGGGCTGGAGTCCAACCCCAGCTCATCAATGGGAAAGGTGTCATGGAACATATCGCATCCATAATACATGCGGACATGAAGAATGAGGATGGCCTCCCATTTTCTTTCTGCTCCTGGTACTCTGTGACCCGGTTGGCCAAACTATCCGAAAGTATCTTTGACCAATTAAAAGAGCAACCTTTTGCGGCCCGAAACATTAGAGGCACCCATGCAAGGAGAAAATGTGATGTGTCCTCTCTCCCAAATAGCCGACATGTCATCATGGCCACATATTTATACTGTGGCTCCAACGAGGCAATTGAATAAACACCTTGGTCATTAACCCTGAACTTCGCGGTGAGCGAAACCCAATCCTTTATCAAACCTGGCATGGTTTTATCATACTGTATGCACTCCTTTTCTTTGAATTCCTCCAGGAACTTGGCGTCGTATGTGTAGTCAGACGTCGTCGGGAGCTTATACATGGTTTGCATATGATCTGGCCTAAAAGTCCCGACAGTGACTCGTTGCCCGTTCATGATAGTCCTGGTCGGTATGTCTACGTGATCCAGCGCCCATCGGATCATGTCATAATATGGGAGCAACCGTGGTCTAGCTGCTACTCTATGCATACTGGATTGGACGACTATCTTATATTTGGTGTTGAGATCATCTTTTTCATTTCCGTCGGAGTCGTCTGAATAATCTACCAATTGTGACTGCAGAATGTCTGAAACAAATGACCAGTTTGGGAACGAATCGACACTTTGGGGCGAAGTATCGGAGACGTTATCCGAGCCTTGTCCTGCGACCTCAACATTTTCCTTTGCTGCTTTCCGCGGAGCCATAGCTGAAGCTTACGTTTTAGCACTTCTGCGATAGAACTGCATATACATACAGTGTTTAGTTTACTCAGAAGTGATGAGCTCCGCGTGCTATGAAAAATGCATAATGAAACGCAGCTCTTGCATATATTTGAAAAAACGGTACCTTTCAAAACAAACCTGTCAATTCGAAATTAGAAATAAATTTATGCCATAAAAATCCGATCTTACACATAGATTTACCCTATTTTCCCATTAATGTCATAAATTTTGGCGGTTTAAAAGTCAGTTGGCGTATGGAGTGAAAATGCTCCTTCGAGAATCGTACAATCATCGAAACTCGGGATAAGTCTTGATTTAACTTAATTAATCCAAATCTGTCCATGTTAATAAATTTCTCGCTATTCGTTATCTCGTAAATTTTCTGTTAACATTTTGAGTTTCCTACTCCTGAGACCGCGAGGACCGAGTTTGGTTTAATTAAAGGTAATCGCGATTTGAGGCATAATTAATTTTATAATCGTTTTATGCACCGTATCGCAACTCAGAACTTCGAAGATAAGTTTTTAGGAGATTAGTATGCCGAGTCGCGAAACCGTGAGATGGCGATAATTAAGACTCAATTAAGGGGAAGAAAATCTTGGATTAGGCGATTAATAAATCATGTTATAATTACATCGTGCCTTCGTGAGTCGTGGATTAGATGATGTGACTTTTGAAAAAGTTAGTGCCGAGTGGCGAAATGCCGAGAACGACATTTATCATAGTTAGCTTTTTGCCTTTGATCCTTGACATGGGTTATCTGGATAGGACTTCGCGTTCTCGGCTCTCGGGGCTGTAAAAATAAAAATTTGGACTTGGCGAACGCCGAGGCGCGAAACCCCGACGACGTCTAATCATGAGTTAAAAGATTCTACCCTGGTTACTGTCTTGAGTGAAAATTTAAAACGACTTCGCCCTTTCGTGACTCGGGACGTGTGAACTGATGGATTATAGTATCCGACTTGCGAGATCCCGAAGTAGAACAAAAAGAGCGAACGTTCTTACGAAAGTAGACTTGTTTCGAGAGTAGAAAATTATCGCTGCTCACGTGACAAGGTTGCAGAGTTTTCAAAATCTCGGGGGGAAAATAGGACCATCTTTAGATTTCAAGTATCAAAAAAGAAAATAGTGATGGGTTAAAAAACAAGGGTGGCTCCAACACATAACAAATATGCCCATGGAATAACAATTCAAATATTTTCAAGATATTAATTGGACGAGAAAAGAGTATTTCTATGAAAATGTAATCAACAGAAGTGAATGAATTACAAACTTTCGTGTCGGCACGGTTCGGAACCGAGAAATTAAGTCCCTTCCAGTTGGGCCTCCACCACTTCAATCCTCCACCAAAAGCAAGCTCATATAAGAGAGACAATGAGTTTCTCAATCAAGTAGGGAAGAGCTTGGGGGCTGAACAATGTGTTCAGACGTAAAAGGACAAAGGGATGCAGACTCAATATGAAGTGAATAATTTCTCCAAAGTAACTTTGCTCTCAAAGTTGAATTCTTCTCCTCTTTTCCATGGCTTGGATATGGCCCATTTATAGCCTTCAAGTAGAACTGAAGGGCCGAGTCAGAACGTTTCCAATATATGGAAGGTCAAGGATCATGGATCCCATGACGTGACATGGAAACCCGACACTATTTTTTTAATTTTGGGCACAAAACCCGATGTACACGGGTTGTAATGGTGCAACCCGCATATACTCATGTTGTATAATAGTTAGGGCGCATATATGTGGAAAAATATTGGTTTTAGCTCTGGGATTTGCAAAAAAGGACTTCAAGTCTGCATAGGGAAATGGAAAAAGGCCTTCTGAGCAAATTTGCATACGGTGAGGCAAATCTTGCTATAACACTAAGCCTATAGTTATATTGATCTAAGTAAAAGCCTTCCAAACCAAATTGCATTAGATACCAAATATGGACACAAATTATAGATTGCAAACACATTACCTTTTGATGCAAACTTATGTTGATCATGGGCATGGGCAAGCCTTATGTCGAAAAGCATAGTGACAAAATTAAAAAATGGACCACCATTGGGTGGAAACAAGCAAGGCCACAAAGAAACCTACACCTACCATACTCATAAATGCATTAACATGACCAAGACTCGAAGGTCAACTCCCCTAATATTGGTTTTATTATAAGAAGAATTTTATAAAAAAGAAAAAATAAGGTTTTATTATAAGAAGAATTTTATAAAAAGAAAAAAAGAAGGCATGGATCAAATTACTTATATTAGTTTAAGCACTAAAGACATATGGATTTATTGTTTATTATAAGAAGAATTTTATAAAAAGACATATGGATTTATTGTTTATTATAAGAAGAATTTTATAAAAGGGAAAAATAAGGTTTTATTATAAGAAAAAATTTATAAAAAGAAAAAAAAGAAGGCATGGATCAAATTACTTATATTAGTTTAAGGACTAAAGACATATGGATTTATTGAATGAAGCAAATATTTTTTGGTGGTAGAAACTCCAACTATCCTCAACCATGCAATTAGTTGCTCTAAGATCAAGAGGAATACATGGAAAAAAGAAGAAGGATAAAACCGACATAGTGTGATCTTATTTTGTATTAGATGCAAATTCCTAGTCAAGAGATGTGGTAGAAAACTTATCATTAAAAGGTGCATAACTAGTTAGTTGTTGCATTGGCATGTAATTAATTACTTTACTTAGCAAACAATATTAAAACTTGAATACCTAAATGCAAATTTAAAGCTAAAAAATCACAAATTGAAATATATATATATAAATTATCTTTTGATAATATAAATTATAATTCATCACATTTTTGTTTGAAAATAAACTATTGTATATGAAAGGAAAGGAATGATAGAAAAAGGTTACTCTAACTAATTCAAAATTAAAAAAAGTAAATGAAAATTTAGCACAAAGAATCCAACTAGGTTCAACTTACAAATTAAGTCAATTTATTTTATTCCAATCCACACAACTTTGGACATTTTGTGATGCTAATTCCATTATATTTGGACATTTGGACTTTGATCTCAATGCTAATATTAAAACGTTGACTCACTTTATCGTATCCCAAAATCATTACAAACTTGTCTTAAACAACCCCTTTGTAATTTAAACCATAGAATTTGCTAGGCTAGTACATGATTCATGTCCCTCCCGAGAATAAATGTCAATGACCAATATCTTAAGTTATAATATTAATTATATCATTCATGATATACTAGTGAATACGGTTTATCGTATTCTATTTGATATTCATATTACTTATAAAAGTTAAAGTTGTGACTCATATACATTGTTAAGAATGGTTTTTTTTATGATAGTCTACCAATAATTCTTCATGATTCCAAATAAACAGACTATGTTAAAGACACAACGAATGTTTATGTTTATGTACAATCCAGTTACTCGATTACTAATATTATTATTATAGTTAAGAACATGTATTTTCTCTTAAGAGATTATATGTTCAAATCTAGAGGAGGTAGGATATGTATATTTTTATAGATTTTATCAATAAAATTGTTAGGCGAAGAGGATCTCATACACCAATTTGATGTCTAGCTTGACCGTGATCTTAAAAATAGATTATTATTATTATTATAATACTTAACCCTTCATATGATAACTTAAACTTTGATACTATAATATATGATGAAAATTTAGGGTTTGTTACCATATAAATGTTATTAAATTTAGGTTTTTTTTTATAGTAATTTAGGTTTTGATACCGCATTGTAACAATCTTTTAAAGTCTATTAATTTTTTATTTAAATATATATTTGTTAATTACTTAATTAACTATTTTAATTTATATTAAATTACCAAGATGAAAGATTCATGAAAAAAGAGAAAAAGATGTCTTATAATACGGGGAGTCAAAATGACTTCAAAGTTTCATATTTACAATGTTTTTAATTTAAGTTTGGATAAGAGATGCTTTAATGCGGCATTAAAAGAATATGAATATATTGGTCATATTATTTTAAATAATTTATTTAGAATAGTGGAAGTTAATAATAAGTATGTCACATTTAAGATTTAAATTTAAATTTAGACAAGGGATGCTTTAATGGGGGGCATTAAAAGAATAAGAATATATTGGTCATACTATTTTAAATAAATTTAAATTAGTGTAAGTTAATAATAAACATGTCACATTTAAGAGTAATTGACCTAATGAAGTTTATTTCTCATTTATTTATTTAGTTGAAAGGCCAAACACTACTTGTCTTTATCGTTTCCTTACATTGCATGATATTGCTTGTAGTTCCCTATCATTACTATGATAATTTTCTATAAGGAAGGTAGGAGTCTCATAATGGCCAACCTTCATAATGTTTCATGTTCAAGTATAATGTATAGGAGAATAATGACACCTAAGGAGGTTCTTAAGTTTAAATTTGTGAAAGTGTTTCATAAGGTAATGTTTTTGCCTTGTTCATTGGTCTAGTTTGAGTGCTTCGAAGGAATGATTGTTATCTTCCACACCCAAGTTCAATTCCTGGAAGTGACATGTTAAGCTCTTTCGAGTATATGATTGTAATGGCCTTGAGCTCTATGTTGACAAAGCCTCGTTCTTTTCACAAATTCAATTTACCTTGGGTGTCATCCTTGATATGAGGGTAAGTACCTGATAGATTTCCTGGGGATATGCATAACATGTAAAAAAAATGTAACGTTCTTGCCTCTATTATTAATTCCTTGGAAGCCCCTCTTAAGATTATTGATGTTGAGTATGAATATAATTGTCAGGAATATAGTGTGCATGCCCTTATTGGATACTTTTTTGGTTATATTCCATTAGAACATATGATTTGGGTAGATACGTGGGGCTTGGGAATTATATGGCTCGCATGCTTCTAATATCAAAAGCTTGACCAAGGGTTTCTTCATATTCTATTTACAGATAACCGTAGTTGCATTATCATTATGTAGCATGGTCCCTAGTTATGTAGGAACTCTTTGGTGGTTTTTCCTCATCAGAGAGATTATTTTTCAACTTAGATTTATGCTTAGTTTCACTACCTTATTTGTGTTCAATATTGACTTCAATATTATTATACTATATTGTCAATATAATCAAACTCAATTTTGGCACTTTTTGGAACATCTAACACAACCTATTGGAAAATTTATCTACTATGTGACTTAGAAAACCTTCTAGTTGCATCATAATTAGAGGATCTATGCAATTCAACCTATAATATGACCTCAATTAATTAGTTGATATTTAGGCCGGTGGTCGGTTTATTCACTAGAGAGTGAGGTATATTGAGTTGTCATACACATTCTTTAGGTACCGAATCATAGATCATGGAATTACAAATTTTCTCATAATGGACAACTAATTAATGACCACTGTAAGCCCTCAATGCCCCCAAGCCAATATAATCTATCGCCTTTGGCTCTTGATGTTATTTAAGATGGTTGGACTAGGATGATAAGAAAGGCAAGGAATGCAAGAAAGTATCTTTAGACCACTTCACAAATTATAATGCCCATCGCCAACTTTGAAGGCCCATCTCAACTAACAACTACCATGCTCAAACTCCATAGACTCTTCAAAGTTTTCATCCTTGAGTTGGTGTTCTTAAATGCATGAAATTTCCACTTCATCTATGGAATGAGATCAACCAATCTTTAAAACAAGATAAAGACCGAACTTCATGAAAACCTAAGACCCTGTAATAGTTTTCCTCGCCATTTAAAAAAAAAAAAACAAGTTATTAGACCGAGTTGAGGGAATGTAAATTGGTGATGGAGTTAGTGTTAGAGAAGGCATTCTCTTCTTCCTTGAGGAATGAAAAAATTCTTATGAAATGTAAGGGATCTATCTAGGTGGAAGCTGGTGGCCACCTATTTGTTCCATGGATTCAACATAGTTCCACATATTGGTATGTTATTTACTATAGTTTCTTAGGTCTCGAACTTCCAACACATTTTTTGGGAATTTCCCTTGCGGTTTTGGTGTTTTATGTAGGCCACAATTGTTTGGCCTACCAAACTCATAGAGCATGGATTAAGCTTTGTGATATTCTAAGAAATTCCCTAAACATGGTTTGTATACAAAATTTTCACCCCTAGGAAGTTGACGTATCAACTAGCCTCCTTGGGGCCCACATTTATTTTTCCACATCATTTCCTAGGGTTATGTTTTGGGATCTTTAGGGTTTTTCATCCTAGGGAATCATAGTTATGTTAAAAAGATAGTTTTTGTCTCTTATAATGTCTTCTTGCAAATGTGAGTAGCCAACACATATCTCTTTAGAGATAAACTACCACCATTCTAGCTAGTTTGTATCATCTTTCGTTTTATGATTTTTTTTCCATTTCATCATAAATATAAGTTGGGTTTTATTGTATAGCCATGTTATCTATAATATCTTTGTGTGTTTCCATTTTTATTCCTTCCTTCATTTAATTTTGTACATAATCAATATCAGTGGCTAAAGAAGATCTTGAGTGCATTATTAGTGTTGAAGTCAATAAAAATAGACTTTCTTATCAATATGACATCAATTATGATTTTTCTAATCAGTATCAAATGGATTTTTCACCATAAACATGATGGAATAATGAAGGATATAAATGCAAGGCTATGAGTAAGTTATACCTTGTAAGGTATATGAGAAGTCACAAGATAGAGGATGTGATATGTGATGTCCCGTTGTTATCAGACAAATCAGTAAGTGCGGACACAAACTAATCTCCCTAACTTCAACATGAAGCTAGAACAAAACAAGGCAAAATACAAACTTCACCTTAGACTTCATTGTCATATATATAAACTAGTTCAAAGAGGGACAAATGACATACCTTTTAAATGACGCTTGATCCTCGCTAGTGTCGTCCTTGTCGCTCCATCTTTGGATTTGCGAGATGGTGAACCTGTTTAAGAAGCACAAACCAACAAAGAGAGAGAACAAAGATATATATATTCCAATGAATCCTATGTATAAGATCAAGGAGTTATATAATAAAAGTAAAGACACCATTATAGGGAAGAAATGTATTGCTGCATTATATTAAATGGAAGTGGAGAATACAACCCATGCCTTGATGTTGCAAGGTCCCTTCCAATGCCTCTTTTCTCCAACACACACACTTTTGCTCCAATTCCTTTGATGAAGAAGATCCACAATCTGACTTAGAGAGCTAAAGCAAAGCTATCTCCATTATAATCTATAGCAAAATTCTTCATGCATAAGCAAGCCTTAACCTTTTCCATAAGAGATCCCTCTTTATATAGGGTGAAAGAGGGATGGAGGAGGAGATTAGGATGATCCCACTAAATTAGAGAAGCGAGTAAGATCCAAATCGATCGGAGGCCACCTCATCTTCTAGAAGATCCCCTTCTAGAACATTCGTGAATTTCACTTTTCCCTTGTTTAAGCATCGTCACACCCTATGCACAGGTAACCTGCGGTGATGCCACAATCCATCTTTGGTGCAGCATGCGACGATCAAGCATCGCCGCACCCCAATTATAGAGAAGGATGCGACGATCTCCTTTGACATAGTTTTTAAGGAAGAAAATCTAATCCACTTTTCTCATGGATAAAGTCTCTTTTAGTGTTTTTAGGGAACATGGAAGTGAGTTATGCACATGTCGTCAATTGATCAATGGGGTGACCAAAATAATGTGTAACAGAATGCCCCCCAAAGTATGAAGTTGGAACCTATGACAACTGAAATACTTTGTAGAATGTGTGTGTCGAAAATAATGAGCACATCGGTTGGGAACCTACAAACAATCAAGCATCTGCATAATAATATACCATCTTCTGAGGTAGGCATTCCCATACTCAGACTACAAGTGACTCTAATCATAAGTGTCAAGTGAGTCACGACCACTAAACATACACTGTGGATCCATGTCATCATGATTGAACATAACCACGATAAATACACTGTGGATCTATGCTCTTAAAGAATTTAAATTTGGACATAGCCACGAGACATACATAATGTATCTATGTGTCAGTACAAACTCATGAATACTCCGTTGCAACCTGGACCAATATGGTGAAATCCAGGGTCTTCATTTTCATCGTCCCTAAGTATGAATCTAGCCAAGTAATTACAGGTGTCAAAGTCTAACATGGTAGAAACCACTTGATTATCGGTTATTAATGAAAACCGTTAACAAGTGTGAGGGAAATCACCATTGATGTCAATGACTCCCAAGGTACTCTAGTACAATCCAACGCATGTGAATGAATTAGTTGAAGTCAAACACTCGATGGAATCTTCCAATAAGGGGCCAATTATGTGAACCCACTATTGAAAGTGAAGAGACATGCCAGATCCAAGGAACTAATGTGATTTCTAAGTCCCGTTCCCGGATAATGAGTTGAAGTCAACATGAAAAGACTCGTCATAGGAGGGCATTAATGTATCCCCCATCAATGACACGAAATATGTAATAGATTTGAAGTAGATCAGAGTATGAAGTGGTTCAGAACTGACTTAGGGAAGGCCCACATGGTAGAAAATTTAGAACTGCAGATGGCAGACTTGATAGAAGGATTGTTTAGGTTGGAATTCTATTGAACATATGAATGACACAACAATTGTCTTGGCAGAATTGACTCAAGGAGGACCCAACATATGGACTTTTGGATAGTCAAATGAGAGAAAAATGGATTTCCCAACCTGGATATAGTGATGCAGGTGTGATGTCCCGTCCCCAAGAGTAGGCCAACAGGGAGTGACTTAGTAGTCTATATGTTCCCATAGACTATAGTCAGGCACAAATAGGGAACAAGATGGAGAAAAAAGGAGGAATTAACAGCTAAACGATGAATTAAGCCAAAATACTTAGGAAAAGTCACTTAAGCCTAAGTCAACGAAGAATTAGAATGAAAAGGTGTTAAGGGGGGACTTAATTGACAAATAAATCACTTTAGGAGGAAAGGCGC
>SNQJ01S0174200.1:12409-32668 GCA_010110895.2 Picea sitchensis | reverse complement strand
GCCTACGATTGGGTGGAGAGTGGTTCTCTCTACAATAGTACTCAACATATCTCATTTTTTTGTAGATAAGTGTCTTGTCCACCTCTATGTATTGACATCATTATGTTTATGTTTAAATGAATCGTATAATATTTAGATGTAACGATTTGGTCTACAAATCAAATTGTGTAATCTAGAGACACCAAAAATTGTGCATAATGTTTAATTTCGTGAAGATTTTTACATTCTTGCTTGTGAATACTTCATGTCTTGTGAGAATTATTTATGAATGTATAATTGTGAATAACGTTGGCTGGTATATAGGAAAGGATACAAATCTTTATGGTTGTTATGCACATGTACAATTCAAGGTCTTTGTACTAACCTAAGGGGAGAGACATCCATACTCATTGTGTGTATCATTGTAATCCTATGGAATATGAATGTACTCTCATGCATATACACATAAATATACATATATACCTTGTTCTCCATAGCGTTGGAATGCTCGACCTCAACCAATCTTTCACATAATAGGGTATTGTGAAGAAGCCCTAAGGAAACCATGGAGTACCTTGGCTAAGCGCAAGTACCCTCGAGACTCGGTAAGACTTGAGAAGGAAATGAAGAAAGGTATCCAATAAAAGGATAAGTCCATGTGTGTATGTTTAAGTCAGTAGAGAAACCCTAATTTGTTTCAAAAGAATCGTGATTGTGGATTTGGCACAATGAATAAAATTGATCCCTTTATCGAGACATGGTCAATATGTGACCTTAGTCATCGATTGGGATAAAGGGAAAGATCATGACCCTTCATATGTGTTGAGCACAAATCACTACTTCTAAGTTAACAAGTTTCATTGATTTGTATAGTAGTGAACATGGACAATCTTGGACCGTTGGGTTCGTGGAAAGTACACGGTCGGATCCTCTTGGTCAGAATGACCTTGGAAGCCTAAGCGACGATCTAGATCATCCATCAAGGTGAGGCTACAATGAAAACTTGATCTAGGTGTATATCAGTGGCCACCCACCTTTTCCAACTGGCTCTAAATAGTTTTCTGGCAATTTTGGTAATTTACTATTTTTAGTAGTTTTTCAGGTCCTGAACTTCCGGAGTTGTTTTGAGGCCCTAAATGATGTTTTTTGGGAAAAAGGGGAGCAACATGGATTTTCCTTCATTTTTTATAACATAAAAATTGTATTCCTCGAATAGATATTTCTAATGAGGTATCGAGCGCCTGTAACACACCCACTACGGAATTCACAAGTTTTCGGCCTTTTTCATCTTTTCTCCGATGAACAGAATCCTTGAATCCCTACGAGACCTTATACATACCCTGCTACCCCTTAACTCCACTCATATGATCGGTGGCTATGACTACAAGTCTTATCGGGGAGGTGCTCGTCGGCTTTCGCGATTCGGGAAATCGCAGTGCATGTATTCCCCTTTCTCTCTTGTCTTTCGAAGGGATGAAATCCGAAATGGATCTAACCGCTTAACATGGTTAACATCTACCCAGGTTAAGTCAAGGCAATCTACTCTTCGAGATTTCACATATGGGACTTCGGGGAATGCGATGACAGGAGGTTTCGCATCTGGGTCTCCCAGGAGCCGAAACTCCGAAAAACGCCGATTTTAAACATGCCTCACTGTTTCGAGGTTTCCTCCATCGAGATTTTGGGGTATGTGACAACATGAGGTCTCGCACCTGGTTTTCCCGAGACCCGAAACTCTGAATCATACATACATACATATATATATATATATATATATATATATGTCTCTCAACCCATTTCAGGAATTCACAAACTGGGTTTTCAAGACTGGTGAGCATAAGAAAACTTACCGTTGGATATCTCAGGTGCTGAAATATCGAACCACCCTGCCTCATCTGTACTATTATTATTTCGAGGTTTCTCCCTTCGAGTTTTCGAGTTATAAAACGTCAAGGGGTTCATGCCCTTCGACACTCTGGAAGACAAAACACCGAAGTATCATATCTATGTGCACTAGGCCATATCGGGACTTCGCAAGTTGGGATTTCGGGACTTGCGAGTACAAGGGAATACACCTTTGAGTATTCTGATTTTCGAAATGTCAAAATATCATGACATGTTCACGTGTTCTCGTTTCGGGATTTCACCCATCGAGATTTCGGGACTTACGAGTACAAGGAAATACTTCCTTTGGTGTTCTGGGTTCCAAAACACCAAAAAGTCCTAACTCAACCATATGCTGTCATTTTGGGTTTTCGTAAATCGAAGTTTCGAGTCTTGCAAGTACAGGAGAACTCACACTTAGATACCCCAGGTGCCGAAAAGTCGACATGCTTACTGGCTTCCACGTGTACTCTACAACTGGACGGTCCATGTACTCCCATGGGTCTTTGGGATTGAGGGTCTTTGGTAAGTTTTTGTGGTTGTAGTTTACACTTATCAACATCCTTAGGGGCTATATAACTCAAATTTGAACTAGGGTCAATCAAAATAGACACCAAATGATTGGAAATCATACCCTCTATTTCCACCATTGAAGCTTGGTGGTCAGGTTGGTTATTATCCAAGGCTGAATAAATTTGTGGCACACTCATGGCCACATCATTGACGGTGATAGCTTCCTGGATGTTATAAATTCTATGACTATTCTATTGTCGGTGTGGGCAATTTCTCAGTAGATGTTCTTCTCCACAACCCTAGCATTTTAAGGGTTCTCTCTTTGGGTTATCAGTCTTCACTGGTATGAATCCAGAAGTTTTATTTTCATCCAAGGAGGGAAAATTCTGCTGGTGTACACTATGGGCTGGGAAGCTCATTCTTAGGTTCTTCTTATAATTCTTAAATCCTGGGGACTTAATCCCCTTTTTTCTGAAATCTTGAACTATTCTTCTTCTTCCAGCCTTCGCAAGGTTCTGTTCGAGGTCCAAGCTATTCATAACAATATCTTGTCTTTCAGATAGTATCTTCTAGGGTCTTTGGTTCGTCAAATTCAATCCTATTCTGATAGTCCTTAGGTAGTCCACTGATGAACCATTGCACCTTTTCCTTTTCTACTTTTATGTAGGGTACATACCTCAGCAACTCAAGGAATCCACTGACATATTCCTCTATGGTGAGTTGCCCATAGAATTCATAGAATTCTTTATTCCTTTCGTCGAAATATCTTTCCAACAGATACTTCTTCCTGAAGTATTTCTCAAACCATTCCCAAGACAGGTCCTCTTCATGAATCCATTTTACATTCTTAAGGTCTTCCCACCAAATGGAAGCCTTTTCGTTCAAGTTGAAGGTGGCCACTCAAGCCTTCAAATTTTTTGAGAAGTCACGGACTCTGAAATACTTCTTTAGTCCAAGCAGCTAGGCCTCTACTTCCTCTCCCTTCTTTATTTCACCATCAAAGGAGGGTGGTTTGGCCTTCCTGAATTCTTCGAATTTATGACCCTTGGAAAACTTTCTCTTTTTCTGTCTTCTTTAGGAATAAAAACTAGTTTTGCTACTAGAAGAGTCCTCCGAACCGCTAGCTTCCTTCCTAGAGGAATCGTTCAATGCTTGTCCCTTACCTCTAGGATGGACCTTTTTCGAGGTGCTCCTCTTAGTGTGGCCACTGATATGACCATGTTTATGTACTTCAAGTTCAGGCTGCATTTGTCTTTGTAGGTCGGATAAGCTCTGTAGTAAAACTGCATTAATTTATGTTTGCTTTTCTTGTTCTTTCACCATCCTCTCATTGTCAACCTTGTAGCTTTGTAATTCAACCATGAGACTCGTCACAGTCTCGGCTAGATATGGAGGGGTCCCTACTGCCCTTCTTTCATCAAACTCTTCGTCTCTATTGTGGGATCCCTCCCCCACTTCATGGTGCATCACCATTCTCTACATCTATAATTTTCCACGGTTGGTCTTCCGCTTTGTGTGCAAAAGAAAAATGTGGGTTGTTAGTCAATATTTATATTTATTATAACCAGTACATAATTCATATTTATTTCACATGCATCCACACAATCGGGGTTTTCATTCTAAACTTTGACCTTTTGATTTAGGGGGTTAAGATAGAGGGTTACTCCTTTTAGGAGTGCTTCGAACGGAGCTTCTGCGTAACTCGTTCATGAGCCCAAGTAGGCCAAGTGTTGTAACCATGCTCTGATACCACTTTGTAACACACCCACTATGGAATTCACAAGTTTTTAGCCTTTTTCATCTTTTCTCTGATGAACAGAATCCCTGAATCCCTATGAGACCTTATACAGACCCTGCTACCCCTTAACCGCACTCATATGATCGACGACTATGACCACATGTCTTATCGGGGAGATTCTCATCGGCTTTTGCGATTCGGGAAATCGCGGTGCATGTATTCCCCTTTCTCTCTTGTCTTTCGAAGGGTCGAAATCTGAAATGGATCTAACCTCTTAACACAGTTAACAACGACCCAGTTTAAGTCCGGGCACTCTACTCTTCGGGATTTCGCATACCGAGACTTTGGGCAATGCGATGACAGGAGGTTTCTCATCTGGGTCTCCCGAAAGTCGAAACTCGGAAAAACGCCAATTCTAAACATGCTTCACTGTTTCGGGGTTTCCTCCATCAGGATTTCAGGGTATGCGATGACAGGAGGTTTCACACCTGGTTTTCCCAGGAATCGAAACTCTGAATCCTACACACACACACACACACACATATATATATATTTATATATATATGTCGCTCGGCCCATTTTAGGAATTCACAAACCGGGTTTTTCGAACTGGTGAGCACAAGAAAACTTACCATTAGATATCCTAGGTGCCGAAATACCAAAGCACCCTGCCTCATCCGTGCTATTATTATTTCGGGGTTTCTCCTTTCAGGATTTCACGTTATAAAATGTCAAGGGGTTCATGCCCTTCGACACTCTGGAAACCGAAACACTGAAGTATCAGATTTATGTGCACTAGGCCATTTCAAGACTTCTTAAGTCGAGATTTCGGGGCTTCTGAGTACAAGGGAATACACCCTTGAGTATTCCGATTTTTGAAATGTCAAAATATCATAACATGTCCACGTGTTGTCCTTTCAGGATTTCACCCATCAGGATTTTGGGACTTATGAGTACAAGAAAATACTTCCTTGGGTGTTTCGGGTTCCAAAACACCGAAAAGTCCTAACTCACCCATACGTCGTCATTTTGGGTTTTCGTAAATTAGGGTTTCGGGTCTTGCGAGTACAAGAGAACTCACACTTAGATACCCCAGGTGTCGAAAAGCCAACACACTTACCAACCTCCACATGTACTCTATAGATGGATGGTTCATGCACTCCCATGGGTCTTTGGGATTGAGGGTCCTGATTTCTTTGTTACTTGCGAAGGTTAAAAAGCGGTCAAGGCATTATCACCCGCATTCCTTCATTCAATTTTTACAATTGTAACAGACCTCAGATACTCTGAAAGGATCTCGTTCATGCATTTAGCAAGAGGGAGGGTATCCTTGGGTATTGAACTACCAAAAGGTCCCAACTCATCCACATGCTGTCGTTTCATGATTTTGCAAGTCGGGGTTTCGGGACCTGCGAGTGCAAGTGAACTCGCTCTTGGGTATTATGAGTACCGAAATGCTGAAATGTTGAAGTCTACGAGGAGCATTCTCCCGTGTGCAAGGTTTTTAAGACTTAAACTATAACATCCTCCTTCAGGTCCTCCAACAATTTTAACCAGGTTTGAAGACCAGACTAGAAGGTAAAGGAGTGGTATCGAAAGGGTGCCTTTATGGAGAAATCTATCCAAGGCATCGGGTAAGACAAACATGGGAACAAATCTCCTGAGAGCAAACTTGAAAAAAAAAAATCTGTATTAGTTCAATATATATATATATATATATATAAACATAATCCATACGTGGTCTTTCCAACAAAAGAAAGAAGCCATCCTTTCTGATCAACTCACCATGCAGACAGTCTTATACTGAAACCATTCATAATTGCACAGACTATGAGCATACATGCCAACATATAAATTTCAATATATGAGACATAAAAATACTTATCAGAAAAACACCAGGTGTGAAGAAACTGCTGAGAGGGGTGCTCGTTTCCATCCAACCATAGGCTCAGTGACTCTGAATGGATTTACCACTAGCCACCCCCAAGCTAGACCACGATGCTTGAGACTCTCTGTCTCGGTTCTTCAGTGATCAAGAACGAAGGTTAATCTCCTTCTTCTCTACTATCGCCCACTCTGTATTTTGTTCCAGAGTTCTTCCGATCTTTTCTTCTTCTGATCTCCCCTCGTGGCCCCCCTTCCACACCTTTTACCTTCCTTTTCCTTTCCGAAGAGGTTGCGTGTGGCACAAATTTCCCAGTGGTGGTTAGGTCTGAGGCCTCCACGGATGGGCGGTTCACCCCCATCCCTCATTAACTCATGAGGAGCCTCTTCACCTACCATCCTAGTGAATAATTCATTTCAGGGCCAGCGAGCTGCTCTTGGTTCTCCGGGTCAGTGAATACCAAATATAGTTTGGTTTGGTTGAAGTTAACACCACCATTCCAGGTGCCTTCCACCACCTTTCTTCAGCCATCGTGGTCTCTTTTTCAGCACATCCCCTCTCAGCAGTCCTGCAATATATATATATATATATATATATATATATAATGTTAATTTACATTCGTTGACCTTGTATACTAAGGTCCATTCAAAATCACACATTCACATATTTGATTTTTCCACAGTTCTAGTCCAGCATAATTATTTTTACAGACTAGGGAAAGCAGGGTGTTACAGCACCCCAAATGGAGATCGTATGCAAAAGTTACACCCCCAAGAAGTTGACATATCAACTTCCCCCATCAGGGCCCTCAAACCTTTTGGCTTTTCATCTTCTGGGGTTAGGGTTTTGGATTTTCCTTATGGTTAAAAGGCCCTTAGAGCCTCATTGTAATGATCATCTTCTTTCGAATGAGGGCAACCATCACATCTCTTCTCAAAGATAAGCCGCCACCATTCCAACAAGCTTGTTTTCCGCTGCATTTTATACTTTTAGCTTATTTCCTTATTGAATAGAAAACTAGTTTTATTGTATCTCAGTTATTTTGTGTTAAGCACCTGTTAATAATATGTATTCATTTCATTCTTCTCATAAAATCCATATCAGTGGTATCAGATCAGGCTATCTTGATCATTTTTTTCAGTGCATGTCCTCGACGAGGTCCGAGTATAGAAAGTTGGGTCTTGATCTTATATTTCTTGAAGACAATCGCTCTCGCACGCCCAAGAAACCCTCCATGGTACAAGAAAAGAAAAATGACGGAGGACGATCCTATCAATCCGTTGCTTGAGAAATCTCTCATGTGACAGAGGGATGAAATGATGGAGAATTTTTCCCACATCCTTCAATGCAGGTCGATAGAAACAAGCACATCTTCATCAAACGACCACTTTAGACGCACCTCACCTTTCAAGGTACAAGTTAATTTTGATATTCCTATATTTGAAGGACAGATAGATGTAGAAGCCCTAGAAAAATGGTTAAACCTGTTAGAAGGTTATTTCTCTGTTCACAATGTTTTTGATAGAGAAAATATCACCTTCGCACTCCTTAAAGCTCTCCACCATGTCAAACATTGGTGGGAAACTTACTAGGAGCAGAGTTCCACAGAGGAGTCTGGAATATATGGGGCCTAGCCCACTTGGGATTTTTTGTGGATACGATAAAGGAACAATATTACCATGTTGGCAACTATGAGGACCAATACATGAGATGGACCACACTGTGGAAAGAGAGGGGCCAAGCAGTTACGGAGTTCACCAATACTTTCCATACCTTGCGCACCAAGTTAGGTATCAAGGAATCCAAATGAAATTTGTTTCTAAAATACTACAGGGCTCTACACAGATACATCCAAACTGAAATGGATTTTCTGGACATCTCATCACTCGGTTCTACTTATCAATATGTTGTTAAAATCGAGCAAAAATTTAAGCACCAAAAAAAATGGGATTTCGGATCTACAAATCCACAACAACCAAAGTATGATAAAGACGGCCCTAACAAACAGCTTCTTGAAAACCAGTCTAAGCCATAGGAAAAGAAGGGTGATGAAAAGATGAAGAAGGACATCGGAAAATGGCGTGATTTCCACAAAATCCCATGGCAGAAAACTGATGAATGTCACTCAAAAAATTCATTGGTGGTCGAGATAGTCAAACCCTAATTCGGAATCTAGTTCTGAAAATACCGGTAAAAGATAGATCATCGATGCAGACCCCAATGTTATTATTGTGACCATAGCAATTCAACCAAAAGAACCAATGGATCCTGAAGAGGGGGAGTGCCTTTTTCATTCATAGATGTGTGTGAAGGGAACCCCGCTTCATTTTATTGTTGATAGCGGAATCCAAAAGAACCTCATCTCAGCAGAGGTCGTCAAACAATTGGGATTGTCGAAAACACCACACCCACAACCATACAGCATCAGGTGGCTTCGCCAAGGACGAGATCTTCATGTCAGCTAGTAGTGTTGATTGTCATACAACATCCAGCCCTTCAAGGATGAGGTATTATGTGATGTTTCCCCATTGGATATTTGTGATTATTTTTGGGGCCAACCATATATGTGGAAGCGCCATGCTATTTATGAGTCTCGACCCCATAGTGTCATTGTTACTCTAGGGGGTCATATCTACAGAATACCAAATGTAGTTCCAATTATTGTCCCACCTAAATAGTGCCGCAAGGTAGTATCTCATACTACAAAATTCAGCGTCTTCACAATATGTTCAAAAGGGGAACAGAGTGGTACTGCAACCACTACAACCTCGGCCCAAGAACCTTCTATCCATTAGAAGCAGGTCGACAAGATTGCAGCAAAACACAAAGATTCCTTCTGCACACATTCATCTCAGATAGCCCGATTGGTTGAACAGAGTCAACCCCTCCAACAATAGGTTCGTGAAAACTTTCCACATGCTAAGCAGCACAACTTCTCCAACAAGGCAAGAAGCTCATCAAGATGCAGATTCAGGAAACGCTTTTCCCTCTCACCTAGGTACTCAACGCAATGGAGACCATTTATTCCTAAGGAGGGAGGATTGATCCAGGTGGATATCGGTGGCCACCCACCTTTTCCAACTAGCTCAAAATAGTTTTCTGAAAATTTTGGTAATTTACTATTTTTAGCAGTTTTCTGAATCCTAAACTTCCATAGCCGTTTAGAGGCCCTAAACGTCATTTTTTCAGAAAACAGGGAGCAACACAGAATTTCCTTTGATTTTTATCACACAAAAATTGTAGTCCTTAGATAGATATTTCTAACGAGGTATCGAGTGGCCCAAATGGAGATCGCATGCAAAAGTTATGTCCCTGGGAAATTGACATATCAACTTCCCCCATCGGGGCCCGCAAACCTTTTGGATTTTCATCTTCCGGGGTTAGGTTTTTGGATTTTTATTATGGTAAAAAGGCCCATAGAGCCTCATTGTAACAAACATCTTCTTTCAAATGGGCACAATCATCACATCTCTTCTCAGAGATAAGCCGCCACCATTCCAGCAAGCTTGTTTTCCACTGCATTTTATAGTTTAAACTTATTTCCTTATTGAATAGAAAACCAGTTTTATTGTATCTCTGTTATTTTTTGTTAAGCACCTAATAATAATCTGTAGTCATTTTGTTCTGCTCATAAAATTCGGATCAAAACTCCACCGTATATCTTGGTGAATCTCATTGGAATGGGACCAAGGGAAAAATGCAATGCCATCACAACATACCCTGCTAACTAGCATCACCACGTGTCCTGGTAGAAGGAGGCCACATGTCACCCTAAGAAGGGTCCATGTGTCACGTATTTTTTTCATAATCAAACAAGGGCCCACATGGAATATGGATGCCACATGTCAAGCGGTACATATGACATGTACCACCCCATGGATCAGGCCATGTGTCAGTAGAAGATGGAAAAATGACTGAGTGTTGAGAATTCTCAGACTCATGAAAGTTAAGATCTTAGAATCCCACCTCCATGAGTCTGCAAGTTCACAAAAGGAAAAATGACTAAGTGTTGAGACTTTTTGGACTCATTAAAGCTAGTGTTGTAGAATATTACCTCCACGAGTCAACGAAGAGAAAAATGACTATGTTTTGAGACTTCTACGACTCATGAAAGTTAAGATCATATAATCCCACCTCTGCAAGTCCGCGAAAGGAAAAATAACTAAGTGTTGAGACTTTTCGGACTCATGAAAGCTAGTCTCATAGAATATTACCTCTGCATGTTCACGAAGGGAAAAATTATTAAGTGTTGAGACTTCTCAAACTCATGAAATTTAGGGTCCTAGAGTTCCACTTCCACAACTCCGTGAATCCACGAAGGGGAATAATGGATAACTGTCGAGATTTTACAGGTAGACTTGTGAAAGGAAAATTATATAGATATGTGGCCAAGAGCCCGTAAATATTTGATTTCATGAATATAAAGGTGTTTTCATCGAATATTCCTTGAGTAAGAAAATAATGTTGGAGATGCAAATGGAAGAAAGCAAGACAAGTTAGATAATCCAAGAAAAAAATTGAACACCCCATACCTTAGAATCCCTTAAGGGGTCATGTATGTTACAAAGTGGTATCAAAGAAGGAAACTACACTTAGCCTACTTGGGCTCATGAATGAGTTGAATAATTTCTATTGGAAAATTATAAAGGGAAGGATATAATTCCCTACCCTATTTAAAAGGACCCACTAATACCAGTTGGGTGACCAACTACTTAGGCCATTGAGTGCGTTAACATTTGTTGACCAAAAGATAATTTTTTCGGGATATAGTAGGAGTCCAAGGGGCGGTAATAACACCACCCATAAGAATGCAACTATGGCCTTAGTGACCACCATTTGTTCACATTAGTTAACTCACATGTGACTTATGTGGGTGCTTCTCGTCAGAACTGCTAACCCTTTAACATAATTCATGACCACTTTCATGTTGTATAACGACATGGACCATTGATCTGACTGTAATCAACGATCAAGACTTAAAACTTACCCACCCATATTTTAACCACAGAAACCCTGACCAACAATGGGCATTAATAGACCATCAGATCCTAGAGTTCCTAAGTCCCCATTTTACCCAGCACGTGGAAGCCCAATGGAATTCATTATGCAATGATTAACCTTGGAATCTTGAGAATAGTAACCCGACAAATAATTAATCACGGGGATTTATCAAAAACCTTCTTATGGGAGAGAGGAACTTGATTATACGTTGTATTTGTGCAACTAAATAGGGACTGTATACTATTATAAAACACTATATTTCTACAGCATAATATCAGTTTACAAATGTGCCATGTTGTTTCTTTTAGATAATGGACAAGTTGACTAACAGAGAATTGTTGATTTTCAACACTTAACAAGTCTAATATTTTTCCAAACAAGCTCTAAGAATAGTGATGGTGACCCACCATGAATGGGGGGAGAGTTCCCATAACAAAGAGAAAGAATATAATGAAATAAGAATGGCAGAAACCCCTCCAAACTTGGTTGAGATTGTGAGAATTCTCGGGGTAGAGATGCAAATCTTTAAGGATGACAATGATCGGCTAATGAAAGAGCAGGAAAAATAGATTGAGATAAATATGGTCCTACTGCAATGTTTGTCTAAACTATAATGGAAATTGCAACATGAGCTACCTTCCAACAACATGGAAAAACATCGGCCTGAGAAAACCTAGTTTTTTCCTAAGCTGTAGAGGCACGGACCTGAAAGTAGAAATGAAAGAAGAAACCCTCTTAAGAAATATCCTCATGGAGAAAAGACACATACCAAAAAAAAAATTCATATGAGGATTTCTCTAGTGAAGGAGTATAAATATCCACAGGATTGTCCAATAGTAAGACCAGTTCCCATTCCCAGAAGAAGGGGAAGAAAAGGAAGTACTCCAAGGGCAAGAACCCTGGGGAATTTAAGAAAGCCAAACCACCTACTTTTCATGGGGAAATAAAAAAAGGGGAAGAGGCATAATCTCGGATACTCGGCTTGAAGAAGTATTTCAGAGTTCATAACTACTCTTAGAACTTGAAATCTCAAATATATATATTCAATTTGAATGGAAAGGCCTCTATCTGGTGGGAATACCTTAGGAATTTAAAAGGAATCTAGGAAAAGGGGTTGACCTGGAATAAGTTTGAGAAATACTTAAAGAAGAAGTACCTTTTTGGGTGGTACTATAATGAAAAGATGAAGGTGTTTTATGAGCTCAAATTTGGATACCTTGCTATAGATGAATACATCAACAAATTTATGGAACTTATGCGGTATGTACCCTACATAAAGGAGGAAAAGTTAAATATGCAGTGATTTCTTAGTGGGATGCCTCAATCCTTCCAGAACATGATTGAACTTGATGAACCTAAAACCCTAGAAGATGCCATTCAGAAGGCTAGATATTTTTACGAGCAACTCAACCACAAAAAAAATCCCCCCACGGAATGGAAGAATAAAAATAAAATAGGATTCAAGAATATGGGAGTTAAACCTTTAAGGTTCAAGAATTTTGGGAATAATTCTACGATAGGATTCCCTACCAAAAGTGTGAATCGGTAGAACTTCTCATATCAAGGTGGATATAAGACTATTGGATCATGCCTAGGTAGGAATGAAAACAAAAAGAAGGAACCATTGAAATGTTGGGGTTGTGGAGAAGAACACATCCTGAGAGACTATCCTCATAGGCAGCCAAACAACAAGGGAGTTTGCAATGTCCAAGAGGCTACCACAATTGATGGTGTGGCCAAAAACCTACCAAAACTCCATGCATCTTTGGACAATAGACAAGCAGACCACCAAGCCTCGATGATGGAAATGGAAGGTATGGTCACCAACCATCTCATTTATATTATTATTGACCCTAGTTCTAATATGAGTTATATTTCTCCTCAAACTGTTGAGAAGTGTACATTACAGCTAGCAAAACACACTAATCCATGGCTAGTACAACTGGCCACAGGAACAAAAAGAAGTGTCATAACAGCATGCCCAATCATCGTGAATTAGTTTCCCACCCAAGACACCTTAAACATTCTTCCTCTAGGATCATATGGCATGTAGATCGGCATGAACTGGTTGGTTTCCCATAAAGATAAATTGGAGGACTGTTATAACAAAACCTTAGAATGTGAATATTACAAAGGGGAGAGAAGAACCTTACATGGGATTTAAAAACATGTCTCGGTAAGAAGGATATCAACCCTCCAAATAGAGAAGTATTGTAGGAATGGGTTCCCTTTGTATGCAACACAAGCATTAGATTTTGTTAAGAACCAAAAACCAAGCCTAGAAGAGAACCCTATACTAAAATATTTTAGAGATGTGTTTCTAGAAGAGGTACCAGGGTTACCTTCCAAGAGAGATATCTATTTCTCAATAGATCTTGTACCTATATTAGTGCCAATGTCTAGAGAACCCTATAGTATGAGTACCCTAGAGTTAGTTGAGCTCAAATTGCAATTGAAGGAAATGTCAGATAAGGGGTACATTTTGCCTAGTGTGTCTCCCTGGGGAGCACCAACATTATTTATAAAGAATAAGAATGACACACTTAGGTTTTTCATAGTTCATAGGAAACTCAATAAAATGACAATTAAGAACAAGTACACCCTACCCATGATTGATGACTTATTTGGCCAATTAAGAGGAGCCACCATCTTTTCCAAGATTTATTTGAGATCCTGTTGATGGGTCCTAAATCCATTTAGTTCAACAGCATGAAACAACCCCACCACCGAGGCCCAATTAGACTCTGAAATGTTTAATAGTGGAATGGTTCTCTAGATCTAGTGATCCAGCCAATTAATTGATGGGCTTTACATTTTCTTGCGAAGGTGTCTCCTTCAGTTAGGAGAGAACAACTGCTCACAAGTGTTACCATATGGGAACCTATGTTGTTCCATCGGGGCTACGTAAATTTCTTTGATTTCTACTGCATGCACTTGATACTTCACCCAACTGGTACTTAACTGTTGTAGCATAGCCCGAGCTTTGATCGGGTGTTCCATAAATTGTTGCACCTACCTTGGCATTGTGTCAGTCACATTTGCTAGTCTTTCATCCCACCAAGAATCTTGATTGGTGTGCGATTGGACTATGTCGTTCAATTCGACAAAGTCATCACGCATGCCAACTTTGGGGAGTTCAATATATTTCATCACCCTGCTATTTTTTCTGACCCAATTTCTTTCAGATTTCTCGTCGAGGTTACTAAGCCAATTTTTCTCAATAGTCGAAGGCGTCTTTCTTGTAATAGGAATTAAAATCGTTTAGAGATTGTGTATAGAACAACACTTGGAAAAATATGTGTATAAAACGTGAGCATGAAGAATCCAGACTGGTGCATACCTGTAAATATTGTTAAACCTGGTTGTTTGATACTTACGTGATCATTGCGACCCTACAAATTTCCTGCATCGTTTCTGTTAGCGCCATCATTTTTTTTTTAGTTAGGGTGGGTTACATCCACGTGTTGTAGCATGAAAGATCAGGTACGGAAAACATGAGATTCGAAGTCATGCCAGTGGCTATTTGGCCTTTGGGGTCGGGAAAGGATGTCAGAGCCAAACACGTGCCGAAATTACGAGTATATTCCAAAAGGGTCAAATCCTGTCATAAGGAAAGTCATTAAGCACCTCATGTCAAAGAAAGTTTCTCAAATAGAATTCGCATTAGCAAATGCATAAACCATCATCGGCTCATCATGGAGGATGGGGAATTAAAAACAAATTGAGGTGATTGTACCACACACCCTATGCAACTCCTATTGGTTACATCTCACATGCCTCGGATCATACTCGTCGCGCAGATGTAACACGAAAATTCTTTAAAACATCCTGTCACCAGGAATTCAATGTTCTCTGGCATGTTTCAACTCACTACCTACTCTGTTATAAATTCTAGATGTTTTTCATGTGTTCTACTTACCAATTGAGCTTATGCATTGTTGGTAATTCATCTTGTGAGTCCAGTTTGATCAAATTCTTCTCTTTGGGCCCTTTTCAAGTCACCCACGCGTAAAGAAGATACGATGTCGCACTATGGGAACTCCTCAAAATGCAAGATGGGGCCTATGAGGTAGCCAAAGATCTAGGATTGAGCCCCAAAATTTATGGGATCCGTTCTTAATTGCATTAGGTCTTCCTGAGGCTTCGAAGGAAGATTCTTACCTTCGCACAGAAACGATGGTATTGCCCCGTGCGGAGGCTGAAATGGAAGAAGTTACGTCTAAATGACACAGGTCGGAAGCCACACTTCCTCAACAATAGATACCATGGAGGAGAGGAAGGCCTGGGAAGAATAAGGAAGTTGGGGAAGACCAAATCTTGTTTGGTTCGAGCACAAGATCAGTCTCCGAGGAGTTACTAATGCACGTTATCTGGATAGAGCCTGTTGAAATCGCAAGTCGGGGAAGTGAGGGTAGAATGAGGAGGACGAATACCTTGGGTTCTAACATTCAAGAGCCTAATCAATAGCTAGAGCAGGCAGAACTCACCATTGCTGAACTTTACCAGGAAAATAGAGAATTACGATGGCAGTTGGCAGCAAATACCCTTGAAGTGTCATCACAACAAGGTCATGAAGGGAATGTAACCTGGCTGAAGAGGCAGCTTCGGGAAGCACAATATATGATTGTGTAGCTTCGTGAAGTGCAAAGGGTGTCGGAATAACAAAATATGAAAAAACCTCAGGGAGTGCAAAGCAATTGGGGAGAAAGTTTGCGCGCAGAAGAGGCATGATTGGCGAACTCTATTTTTGTATTCTCATATGTGACACAAAAATTTTCCAGTTTCCCTTTTTTGTGTAAATATTCATGTTCTGAATGTAACTGGGTTGGTTGGCCAAAGGAGTAGACAATGTCTACTAGATGTAACCTGAGCTCAATGGAAATCTAATATAAAAAGTCTCAAAAATTTGACAAAAGGATTCTGGCTGTAGTGGTTGAATCCATCATTTCTTCTCTTTCTGTGTGTATCTACTATGTTATTTTTCCAAATTTTCTTGTAAGTTGTTAGCCTTGATTTTTTGAGTTTCTTTGTATTTTCATTGATATCCTTCTACGAAAAACCTCTGACAGCGATCGATTTCATCGTACGACGCTGATGTGGCACCAATGACTTGGGATACGTGGTATTGAAGACCGAGAACTTAGCTCACGGTTAATGGTCAAACTCGGGACTCTGTTCAAGTCGAGCACTCTAAGCTAAACTTGAGAATGTCGATGCCAAAAAGGTATCGGGGATCGGCCTTCATAAATAAACCTATCGCATAGTTTCCTTGTTATTTATCATCCTCGAAAACCTCCGATACCGAATATGTTTCGAAATTCGGCAATCAACGATATCATTTCTTTCTTTGCTCAATGCTTACTCTTTTCTTCCTTTACCAATGCTGAAGGGAATTGGTTGTCGGTGATATCCTCACATGATGTTTTTTGTGAAAGAACAACTTCCATTAGCTAACGCCAACGAAGATTGGTGCTTGGCGACCTTGGTTCTCTTGAGTGATTTTCTCTCATCTTTAACTCTTTTCGATGCTGAATTTTAGCATGTCGAGGAAATGTTTCGGCTATCGATTCTTTAATTAAATGTTAGTATTTTAAGTTACGATGATTTTCACATGTTCAAGCAAAATTTTAAGGACTTAATGAGAATCAAAACGATTAATCAAAGGAAACATTTTTCACAATGAAGATGAATCATATAGTGAAAAATATCAAGTGGTACCTATTAGGACCACACAATGTACCTTTTTGCCCATACTCTTTGCCACTATTACACTCTTGATCACCCACATTTAAACTCATATTATCACTTTATCTTATCATTCCAAAGGTATACAACATCCCTTCTCATTATTATACGTTTAATCTATTTTGCATAATATTTTACATCACTCTCGTACTTAACCATTGATTAGAAATGTATAAGTGTTGAAACAGTTCAAACTACAGATTAGCATTTGAGGCTTGTTGCTGAAACAACAATTCACAGAAGCTATTACACAGTCCATGGTCGACGATTCTGAAACACAGAAGCTGTTACATGGTTGACGATGTTGAAACACAGAGGAAGCCGTTACACAACCTAGGACCGACGATGCTGAAACACAAAGGAAGTCGTTACATAGTCCGCGGTCAACAACAACTCACATAGAACCAACCATCACTGTTACATGAGAAATTCTGAAACAGTCAAGAACGCAAATCCCGTGGCTGAAATAGCTCACAATTTGTGGTGCCGAAACAACATGCAGCAACAACAAGAAACTGTCACTCCAGCCGTAACAACAACACCTCATTCAGCACTCGTAATAGCATTCTATTGCGGGATACTAGGATGTCCTATTCCGGTTTAGAAAAGTCAATCTAACTAAGAATAGGACTCAGATATACATCTGTAATTTTTGATCAATTGTATCGAAGGGGTTCCCTCTTTAAATAAGAGGAAATCATCATTTGAAAGGATCCCCAGTTTATGTATTAATAAAGCTTTAGAGAGAGGGACATACTTCATTTTCTAGATTGTAATATGATCCATTGATAGATGAATAAAAGATTGTTTTGAGCATCCTTCTCTAGCCTTTTCGTTTCAGGGGAATCTTGTGAGAAGGGAGGGCCCACCTTCTTCACAAGATTCACCCATTAGTTTTATAGTGTGTTAGTGTAATTTCTGTTTATGCCTTGATTAACTTTTGTCTTACTGAAACACTACTTTTAATGAATTCTGCTTTACTGAAACACTACTAAATTCTGTCTTGTTAAGAACTTTATTTTATTGAATGTTACATTATATTCATGAAGTTCATAATCATTTTAATTAGCAATCTTGTGTGATGATTTTATGAGGTTTTCTAATCAGAGACTGGGCTAAAGGTTCATGCTTAATGGAAGGGATTAAAGGGTCTTGTTCTCTATAGAATTAGTTAGCTTTCAATTATTTTCGTGAGTATGGTAATCAGAGACTGGTACTAAAGGTCACTGCTTAATGGAAGGGATTAAAGGGTCCTGTTCTCTGTAGAATTAGTTAGCTTTCAGTTATTTTCACAAGTGTGCTAATCAGAGACTGGGTTAAAGGTTCCTGCTTAAAGGAAGGAATTAAAGGGTCCTGTTCTCTATTAGAAGTAGTTAGCTTTTAGTTATTTTCACAAGTGCGCTAATCAAAGACTGGGTTAAAGGTTCATGCCTAAAGGAAGGAATTAAAGGGTCTTGTTCTCTATTAGAAGTAGTCAACTTTTAGAGACTGGGTTAAAGGTTCCTGCTTAATGAAAGGGATTAAGGGTCCTATTCTCTATTAGATAGAGTTAGTCTCCTATGCATTAATGAGTTCATGAAAGTGTGTTCTTCAGAAATAAAGTGTTGAAGTTCCTGCTCAGGAATAGGGTCATGTTCTCTGGTTACAGAATAGTTGTTCTTTCCTGTTGCAGTTGTTATTTCAATGTAATCCAGGATTCTTTAGATTGATCATCTCTTTAAGCTCTGCAATAAGTAGTTTTCTTTTCTGTAATTCAAGATAGAACTTCAGTGTGATTAATATAGTTTCCTTTACTACAACTCTAAGTTTCTTTTGGAATTGAGCATATATAGTGCATGGTTATATTTGAAATAAACAGACTTCCCTGGGTTGAAAATTTATGTAGCACTTGATTGTTTGAATTAATTAAGCAATTATAGTGACCAACATTTTGGCGCCGTTGCCGAGGAAGGTAATTATAGATTTCAAAAGCACTTATGATTTTTCAGATACAAAGATTGCATGAAAGGACATGGAAACCCCAAAGATATTGACCCTACAGGTGGCAAGGGAAAAGGAAAAGGAGGAAGAACGACTTACATTGACGAGATTATATCAAAGTCTGAATCTGCTGCTCAATGACCAAACTCTCGAAAACAAAAGTCCCAGCCTTCATTTCAAGCAAACTTTGAAATAGGGAAAGAAGTTTGGAGTCCTGAGACAGTCTAGAAGCCAGTAGGAGACATTGAGGATAGAGCAAGAGCAGGAGGGGAGTAGACAGAGGAAAACATGGATGAGTACAATGAAGAATTGCATCACGAAGAACAGGCAGGTCCTGAAGGAGAGGTAAATGATGAAAACTCTTTCTCTACATTAGGATTTCCTATGGGCGATCTTCCTAGAGGAGTAGCCCCCATGAAAAACATTCCACTCTCAGGATTACCTAATTTTCATGGTTTATCTTCAGAAGATCCTGATGAATTTCTTTTTGAGTTTGATATATTATGCATAAGTTATGATTATGTTTCTAATGCTCAAAAATTAAAGTTATTTCCAACAACACTAAAAGGGAATGCACTAAATGGTTTATGAGTCTTGGAGGCCATGTAATCACAACAGGGGACCAAATGAAATAGAAATTCCTGAACAAATACTAGGACTACTTCCGAATAAGAGAAGAGAGGGAGGAGCTATTTAAGATGATGCAGAAAGAGGATGAGAATCTGGAGGACTTTGTAGAAAGGCTACAGTATAATATACAAAGATCCAGTCACCCCAATGTAAGTAAAGATATTCTAAAATCTATATTATTAAAAGGAGTAAGGGATGACTGTCTAGATATGTTGAATATGCTTGGAAAAGGGGACATATCTAAGGAATCATACGATGAAATTATCAATTTATGCAAAAGATGTTCAAGAAGAGCTTCAAGAAATAGATCAAACAGCAGGGACACCACATTTTCAAGAGTCCAAAAATCAGCCAGTGGGGGAGCAACAAGAGCCGAGATAGGTAATTTACTTGAAGATTTTAAAACTGAAATGTTAAGCTCTTTTGCCTCACAAATTGACACCCTACAGATTAAGAAAAAGCAAGCAGAAGAAAAAGCAGCCCTGTCCATATTTTGTTCTCAATGCAGAGATAAGCACCCATGAAGAGAATGTCCATTGGACAAAAAGCCAATCTGCACCATCTGTGACAAAGATCATGAAACCCAACATTGTCCATCTTTACCAGGGATCAAGGCAACATTACAACCAACGGACGAAGAAGCTGAAGTTGTCTCTCTGCTGACACAGAGAAGGCAATGGAAACCGCGGGGGACAAGGTATGAATCCTAACATGTCATTTGCATCTTCTAATCATTGGAGTAATTATCATTCTTTCAATCAAATGAGTTACCCCCCCTATAATCAAATGCAATACACTAATCAAATGAATTACCCACAAACTTACCCACCCATGCAACAAACTAACCCACCCTTTGTTGATCCATCAATGTGGACCCCTTGGCCTCCACAGCAACAACAACCAT
>SNQJ01S0174200.1:0-12399 GCA_010110895.2 Picea sitchensis | reverse complement strand
GGGTCTATGAGGATGCACCCTGACCCTGACCCTTCCTGTGATTTAGATCCATCAAAGTATATGGTCCAAATTTGTGAGTGTGGGTTATCTGTTTCCCCTTTCTTACCACTTTCTAGCTTACTTATCTGTTCGGTGATTTCTAGTACAATTTCTTGACAGAAGAGAGTTTCTTCTTTTGGTATTGGCAATTCCTCATGAAAAATCATTTCAGAATTCTAAGTGAGAGGGACACTAGATGAAAGAGGGAAGAAGTTCCCAAAGTAGGAATCACAAGAATAATTGCCCAGCATAAGAAAATTTGTTGATGAGGGTTCGTTTAGGGTTTCTAGATCAATGAAAGTATGTTTTAGATACCTTTCTCTATCAATATTGATCATATTCTTGTGCCCCTTTAATGGTAGCCAAAGGTGTGCCCATTCTGTGATAAAGTACCCATTTAACTTTTCAGACCAATATCAGCTTGACAATAATCCATAAGCTTCTAGGATGTCTACTATAATGATGTCAATCACTTGCACAAACTTAGTATGCATGGATATTCTAATCATTACATCTTTGAGTTCTCCCATGACCTTTACCTAGGTTCTATCTAGTTGTATTACAAGTTTATCACTCTTGAGAGGAACCACATTTAGTTTCTTACAGATAGATAAAGGCATAACATTAGAGGATGCGCATGAATCGACCAAACAGTTATGAAGGTTCTTGTTGAAGACTTCAAACGCTAAAAGGAAAGGTGGGACAAAAGGTCTCCCTTTCTTGTCTTTCAAGCAGGCATTTACCATTGGTTTATTCCCTAGGTAGGTGGGAGTTAGATTCCTTAGTCAATCATCACTTGTCGCAGGTTTTTCTACTGATCTTAAAGCTTGTAGCAGGAAGTCCTTTTGTTGAGGGATCCTACATATGTCCATCACTGATATGTTAGCCTTCAACTTCTTCAAATCTTCAACTACGTTGTAATCCAGTTTTGGCGATTCTCTAGTATGGATTCTTATGGGGTTCTTATGGGGAGAAAAATGTGCTTTCTAGTGATCAAGGGTTGACCTTCCCCTGGATCTTTGGATAGTAATAGGATCTTTTGAGACAGGTGGACCCTTACTGTGCATTTTCACAACCGAGACCTCTACGGGTGTTTCTTGAGACTCAAATAAGTCATCCGAAGGCATGATTAGGCCAGGATCCCATATTAGCATGTTTGTGTCTTCTGGTGGATCAATCTCTTCTTGATCAACAACATTCATAATGGAACCGCTTGGTTGTTCAGTCAGGGAGACTTCGTCTAGGAACCGATTGGCCATTAAATTCATGCCATGCACCCATTGAGGGCAATCCCTTTCAGAGTGATTTTCTTGGTGATAAGTACAGAAATAATCAAATGCTACATTTCCTAAATCGACATTTAGGTTAGTTGGGGGAGGTTCAATTGCTTTGAACGACAAGTTTCTTTTAAAGAAAGGCTTATAGGGCCTTTGGCCTTGGTTCCCTTCCCCTATATTTCTCTTCATGTCTATGATCCTGTTTGATAATTTATTAACAATGTGTTGTAGGTCTTCTATGTCTCCATTACCCTTTTCAGGAGCTTGTTTTGCTTGTTTCCCTAGCGGTCTAGTCAAAAGGAGTCCTCTCATGGGAGGAATTTGGACTTATTTTTTAACTAATGAGACATGACCTTCCTTACATCCTTTCATTTCGAACTCTATCATCTTGGCTTCTTCAAAATTCTCAGCCAGGGTTCGTTTGGAAACTCTCTTCACAAACATGGAAATAGAAGCTGGGAGGGTGTTAGCATATACTTCGATTTGCAACTCCTAAGTTTCTTTAGCTTCAGGTTGGAATTTGTTCAATATCATTGTGAATCTTTGACTGAAATCTTTAACCCTTTCTTTTGAACTCATGGTGGCATAAACAGCTTAGCCATCAAGGATACTATAGTATTTTCTTCTGCAAATTTATCTAAAAAACCTTCTGGAATTTTGTCCAGCTAGTTATAGATCCTACAAGCAGATTAAAATACCACATGGAAGATGAATTCTCAAATGTATAGGGGAATAGTCAACATACTACGTCGTCATGCTGGATGTTCATAAGTCTAATTGCTAGTATGAATTTCTTGATATGATCTTTAGGAAATCCTAAGGTCTCGGGGTCGAACTTGGGAAGTAACTTTTCTAGGTGTCGGGGAAGATTATGTACTCATCCTGGGATGGCCAAAGCGTCTCTAGCCAACCAAGGTTTGTTTTTCTAAGGTAGGTTTCCTCCCTCTTCCTCATGGTCATTGTTTTCTTCCATATCTTCAGATTCTGAGTTAAACTCCTCCTCTTCCAAAAAATTGTCTAGTTCAGAGACGTCGTTGGCTGGTGTTTCAGGGATCAAATTGAGAGGATGTTTGATTTCGGTGATTGCAAAATCTATTAGGTATTCTATTGTGTGCATGAAAACCTGGTCGTGGGTGTCGACCACTGTTCTACTTATTTTTTTTCTTCGAGGAAGTATCGGAGCTAAAGACAGTGCACCGATCTGTTGGGCATATGCTCTTGTGATTCTTCTGAATTGATTTAATTCCTCATGAGGAAGAGCATAAGGTATGTCAGGGAACAAGATTTCTTCCTTGGGATGGGGTGAGTTACTTGTTTCAGGAGTACTCATCATGTGCGGGTTGTCTTGGGAATGACTATCCATGCATGTGGGCTATTTTGAATATGCAAGCTTTCTGAAATATTATGTGAAATATGTGTTCAACCATTCATTCTCAGGCCCTCCTTATAGCGCCAATTTTGTTGATGGGTCCTAAATCCCTTTAGTTCAATAGCAGGAACCAAACCCACCACTGAGGCCCCATTAGAATCTATAGCATTTAATAGTGGAATGGTTCTCTAGATCTAGCTATCCAGCCAATTAATCGATGAGCTTTATGTTTTCTTGTGAAGGCGTCTCCTTCAGTTCAGACTTTGACTTTTTGTATTTTCTCTTAGTTGGGACTGATATAAGATGGAAGCTGGTATAAACCAACTTGACAACAAAATGGGAAAAGGTTTTAACTAGTGGAGAAGAGGTTGAGCTTGGGATAACCCGCTACTCAAGCATGCATACGACAATTTTATACCACAAGACTAGTATTAATACGTTAACCATGTGAGCATCCAATTACTGTTTGAGATATTTAATTATCATAAAGAAAACACGCATGCAATAAATAATGGAAAGTAAAATAATTCACCTACTCTAATCATCTATCACACAACAACACAATGATTCATCTTCATCATTAAAGAAAAGAATTGAAAAAACATTGCATCAGATAACTTAACAATAGATTCAATAGCCCTTATTTGTTACAGCATCCATTCATGAGACAGTATAGGAAATAGTTCTTCTCTATGCCTAATCACACATGCATTTGATGAAAATATAACTTGTCTCTAGTCCAAAAGGACTTCTCAATTATGGGTAGCTCCAAAATAATTCTTAACAAACCAGAAAAGGAGAGTTTCTTGCAAAAACCATCGACCCTTGACTAATCGGTCGATTCTCTTATTTATAACACAAAATTTACTAAAAATAACAGCTAAAGTACAGTTAAGAAAAACAAAACTCGCCATGAGGATTCTCTCCTAACAGTTTTTTAACAGTGATCTCAAGATATCGCTTTAAAAGGGTGACTCTTCTCATACTCTGACCAACTAATGAATAGCTACTCGTAGGTGTTAGCGTATGGTAACCTGTGATGTTCCATCAGGGCTACGTGAATTTCTCTGATTTCTACTGCATGCACTCAATACTTCACCAGACTGGTACTTAACTATTGTAGCATAGCCCTAGCTCTGATCGGGTGTTCCATAAATTTTTTCACCTGACTTGACGCTGTGTCGGTCACATTTGTTAATCTTTTGGCCCATGAAGAATCTTTCTTGGTGTGCAATTCGACTATGTTGTGCAAGTCTAAAAATTCGTCGGGCATGCCAAATTCAGGGAGTCTGATATCTTTCATCGCCCTGTTGGTTTTTCTGGTCCAATTTCTTTTGGATTTCTCGGCAAGGTTACTAAGCCAATTTTTCTCAATAGTCGGAGGTGTCTCTCCTGCAATCGGAATTAAAATCATTTAGAGATTGTGTATAGGACAACACTTGGAAAAATATGTTCATAAAACATAAGCATGAAGAATCTAGACTGTGCATACCTGTAAAGCTTGTTAAACATGGTTGTTTGATACTTATGTGATCTCTGCGACCCTTTGAATTTCCTGCACCATTTTTGTTAGCACCATCATTTGTTTTTTAGTTAGGGTGGGTTACATCCGTGCGTCACAGCATGAAAGATCAGGTACGAAAAACATGAGAGTCAAATTCATGACAGTGGTCGGTTGGCCTTTGGGGTCGGGAAAGGATGTCAGTGCCAAACATGTGTTGAAAGTATGAGTATGTTCTGAAAGGGTTAGATCATTTCATAAGGGAAGTCATTAAGCACCTTAGGTCAAGGAAATTTTTTCAAATAGAAGTCGCATCAACAAATGTATCAACCATCATCAGCTCATTATGGAGGCTGGGGAATTAAAAGCAAATCGAGGTGATCGTACCACACACCCTCTGCAACTCCTATCGGTTGCACATCACACACCCCAGATCATACCCATCGCACAGATGTAACACAAAAATTATTTAAAACATCCCGTCACCAGGAATTCAGTGTTCCCTAGCACGTTTTAACTCACTTCTCGCTTTGTTATAAATTCTAGATGTTTTGTGTGTGTCTGCTTACCAGTCAAGCTTATGCATTATTGGTAATTCGTCTTGTGAGTCTAGTCTGATAAAATTCTTCTCTTTGGTCCCTTGTCAAGTCACCCACATGCAGAGCAAATACATTGTCGCACTATGGGAACTCCTAAAAATGAAAGACGAGGCCTACAAGGTAGCCGAAGCACCAGGCTTGAGCCCCAAAATGTCTAGGACTTGTTCTTATTTGCAGCAGGTTTTCCTGAGGCTTCAAAGGGAGATTCCTATCTTCACGTGAAAATGATGGTATTGCCCCGTGTAGAGGCCGAAGTGGAAGAATTTATGACGGAAGGACACAAGTCGAAATCCATGCTTCCTCAACAACAGATATCGCAAAGGAGAGGAAGGCCCAGGAAGAATAAGGAAGTTGGGGAAGACCAAATCCTGATTGGGTCAAGCGCACAATCAGTCTCTGAGGAGTTACTAATGTGTGCTATCTGACTAGAGCCTATCGAAACCACAAGTCAAGGAAGTGGGGGTAGAACGAGGAGGACGGATGCCTCAGGTTCTAACGTTCAAGAGCCTAATCAGCAGCTAGAGCAGGCACAACTCGCCATTGCTGAACTCTACTAGGAAAATAAATAATTACGATGATAGTTGGTGGAAAAGACCCTTGAGTTGTCATCACAACAAGGTCATGAAGGGAATGTAACCTCGCTGAAAAGGCACCTTTGGGAAGCATAAGATACGATCGTCCAACTGCGTGAAGCGCAAAGGGTGTCGAAAGAAAAAAATATGAAAACACCTCAGGGAGCACAAAGCAGCCAGGGAGAAATTCCATGCATAGAAGAGGCATGATTGGTGAACTCTATTTTTGTATTCTCATACGTGACACAAAAAATTTGCTAGTTTACCTTTTTTGTGAAAATCTACATGTTCTCAATGTAATCGGGTTGTTAGGTATGTGTTATATTCTTTGCACGAATAGAATTTCTTGAGAGTTTGCACCGGGCATGCAAGGGGGTTAGAGGGGGGTGCAAGGGGGTGGATCCCCCCACATGGGGGTTCGGGGGCAGCGCCCCCGAGAAAAAAAAAAAATTCATCGGGACCACATTTTTTCTGCCTCAGGACCGCATTATATTTAGGTCGTTTTCGGCACATGGTTTCTTTGTCGATGGTTTTCTATTCTGGTTAATGAATTAGGGTTTTGGACTAATCCAGGTCATTGGGTTAGGTTTTTTGATGTTGTTGGATCCTATATGTATTTTTTATTATAAACATTGTAACATGATGTATAATATAGAATATGTTGGTTTTCCTGGTTTGGGTTTCCAGGGGAAAAATCTTTGTGTAGTGTTTGTATTTTCCATTGTATCTTTTCTGTTCTTTTTTTGAATATTTGTTTGCAGTAGATAGCAGTAGATATTGTACAAGGTTATAATTTACATGGGTTGGTTGGCCAAAGGAGTAGACAATGTCTACTATATGTAACTTGATCTCGATGGAAATCTAATATATAAATCCTCGAAACTTTGATAAAAGGATTCTGGCTGTAGTGGTTGAATGCACCGTTTCTTCTCTTTGCGTGTGTATTTATTGTGTTCTTTGTCCAAATGTTCTTGTAAGTTGTTAGCCTCGATTTTATGAGTTGCTTTGTATTTTCATTGATATCCTTCCATGAAAAACCTCTGACACCAATCGATTTCATTGTACGACGCTTACATGGCACCAATGACTCAGGATACATGGTACTAAAGACTGGGAACTTAGCTCGTGGGCAATGGTGGGACTCGAGACTTTGATCAAGTCAAGCACTCTAAGATAAACTTGGGACTAGTGATGTCAAAAAGGTATTGGGGATCAGACTTCGGAAATAAACCTATCACATAGTTTCCTTGTGATTTATCGTCCTTGAAAACCTCTAATACCGAAGATGTTTCGAAAGTCGGTGATCGGCGATATCATTTCTTTCTTTGATTAACACTTACTCTTTTTTTCCTTCGCCGACACTGAAGGAAATCATTTTTTGGTGATATCCTTGTGTGATTTTGTCACGAAAGAACAACTTTAGTTAGCCAATGTCGACGAAGATCGGCAACCTTGATTCTCTCGAGTGATTTTCTCTCATCTTTAATTCTTTCAGATGCTGAATTTTAGCATGTCGGGGAAATGTTTTGGCTATCAATTATTTAAATAAATGTTAGTCTTTTAAGTTATGGTGACTTTCACATGTTCAAGAAAACTTTTAAGGACTTAATGAGACTCAAAATGATTAATCAAAGGCAACATTTTTCACAACGAAGACGAATCAGACAGTGCAAAAGATCAAGTGGTACCCAAAAGGTAGGATTTGGCATAGGCTTTTTTAGGGTGTGTTGAGTGATCAACAAATCCATATATCATCAAGTTTGAAATAAGGATGAGGACATCTATAAAACCACCTTTAGGACAAGGTATGGACATGATGAATTTGTGGTGGTGCCATTTGGTCTCACCAATGCACCAGCCACTTTCATGTGTTTGATGAACATTGTATTTAACAGGTTTTTGGATAGATTTGTATTACTTTTTATTGATTACATCCTATTTTACTCAAGGAGTAAGGAAGAGCATGAATAACACCTAAATTTAGTACTGCAAGTACTAAGAGAGCATAAGCTCTATGCTAAGATTATCAAGTGCGACTTCTTCCAAAGGCAAGTCCATTATTTAGGCCATGTTATCTCTGAGAAAGGGGTAGTAGTTGACCCTGATAAGATAAAAGCCATTATAGATTGGCCCAAACCCAAGGATGTCACTGACATTAGATCCTTCATGGGCTTAGAAGGATACCATAGGATATTCATAAAAGGATTTTCTAATATTGGTCGTCAAATCACTTCACTACAGAGAAAGAGGGTGAAATTTATTTGGACAGCAGAATGTGAGGGAAGTTTCCAATAGCTGAAACACCTCTTAACACATGCCCTGGTACTAGATTTTGCAGACCCAAACAAGGAATACTCGGTGTGCACCAATGCCTCTGAAGAGGGACTCAGAGGAGTCCTCATGCAAGACGTACATGTAATATGTTATGAATCCAAAAAATTGAGTAAACATGAAATAAATTATGTAACCCATGACCTGGAGCTAGTTTCCATAGTGCATGCTTTGAAAATGTGGAGGCACTACCTCCTAGGWARAAGRTTTGTCCTCATTACCAACCATAGTGRGTTGAGGTATTTATTTGACCARACCAAGCAAAATTCTAGGMAAGCTAGGTGGATGGCTCTTATCAGTGAGTTTGACTTTGAAATCAAACACATCAAAAGAAAATAAAATCRAGTGGTTGATTCTCTCAGTAGAAGTATGAAGGTAATTSATTTAGCAACCATGAGTACTTGTGAGATAGACCTCAAGGAAAGAGTTAAAAGTACACATGAGGTACATGATTTCTTCAAAACCATGAAGATACACCTASAGAAAGAGCTCACTAGMTRGAAGTATGCAGGTTATCAACTGACAAGTGATGGCCTACTAACATACAAAGGGAGGTTGTATATCCCACCTTGTGACACTYTGAAAATKTTCWTATTGGATGAACTGCACAAAAKACCATATGTTGGTCACCCTAGTTAYTAGAAGATGATTACAACCCTTAGGAAACTGTTTTATTGGCCAAGAATAAAAAAGGACACAATTGATTATCTGGCTAAATGTCTAGAGTGCCAACAGGTCAAGGTAGAAGGCCAACACCCAATGGGGCTATTGCAGCCCCTTCCTATTCCTGAATTGAAATGAGCAACCATTTCCAGGAACATCATCACCAGACTACCCCAAATGACCAAACAAAATGATTCCATCATGGTAGTTGTGGATAAATTGAGAAAGGTTGTTCTAACACACCCAACCCCTAAGTATCCTTTCTAGGGATGGGGCATCAAAATTTTCCTTACTCCAATCATCTTGAATCATCTCTCTGAGATGATTCATCCTCTTCTACTCACCCGTATATTTCTAAAGACTACTACTAGGCTCTAATCTGACCTCTGGTTTACAATTTATGGATTCCCGAAGTCCTTCGGGCGTTTGTTGGTTGAAGGCCATGTGGTGCCAATGTGGATCCATATCGTTCATACTATTTCTAGGATCCTAACTCCTGCAGGGAAGGTCCATCCACCATCCAAATAAACGGTGAGACTTAATCCTCATCTAACACACAAGCTAGAGGAGAATTGTGTTTGGCACTTCAGCATTGAACGTCCCTTTTCTTTTCTGCACACATGTCCTCCAGAGTCCCGAATTCTTGAAGGATTCTGAAATATCACCACATGGATCCAGCCTTTGAGCCTTTCAACTCACCCTCGACACTGTATTCCAAAACTCTGGAGTCCCAAAGTATTGGACTTCCAAAGAGTCCACTCTCGCATGGGGTGATGTACTAGATGTGACTGTGAATACAGGTGGGTCCCGAATACTCCTACAACCACATGGAACAAATAGGTAATGGTCAGAGATGAAACGCGACAAGGTAGAGAGGACACGTGGCCCCTACAATGGGTGAAACTTTTCACGTCTTAATGGTCACGTAGGGTCGGTGAAACGTACAGATACATATGACATGTGGCACGTCAAACATGGGTCCATGTCACCCTGGGTAACTTCAGCATACCATGTCGCCCCTGACTAATCACCTTCCAAGTCCTTCGATCATATGGTCATGGTGTTTCCATGTAACCCCTAGATCTATGGCCTCCGTTACTTCATAAATTTGACTTCGGGGGATTTGTGGTGTGACTCCCTCCTTGTTCCTAGAGTGGTCAATGTCGGGTTGGCCGTGGTCTAGATTTGATGGTCATGGAAGATCATGAAACGTCCTCAGATCTATGACTCTTATCACTTCACAGATTCTGTGTTTAGGTGTTCCACTTGCTTACCTCCCCCTATATTCTAGATTGGTCAACACCAGACTGACCTTGGCATAAATCCAATAGCCAAGGAATATCTGAAAGGATCCCTAGATATATGGTTCTTGTTACTTCATAGCTCTGGACTTCGAGGACTTTGATTCTATAGCATCTTTATTTTCCCGAAGTGGGACTTCGCCAAAGTTTCTTGGGCATAGATCCAATGGCTAAGGGGACTCTTGAATAGGTGGTTTGCATTAGTTCATGATAACTGAATGGATCAAGGTTTAATGGTGGGGAAAGTATGTATGTCCCAGATAAGGAAACCGCTAGGTGCTAGTCAACCTTGTGGGTAGCTGCAACCATCAATTTCCTTCAACTGGTTTATAAATGGTAGGGTCGAAACACCCCGGAGCTCTGAACTCCCGTAGTTCCAAAGCCAGGAGGCTTAACTCCTTTCAAGCCCATCGTAGGATTCCTAGACCTTGGTCACATGTGTCCTTCAGAAATTATTGTGGTCTATGTGCTAATTCCTTTAGCCGTAAATGGGTTAAGGACATGGGAATGAGCCCTTGGTCATATGGTGAAGAGTTTGAAGAAGGCACCCTCCTTCCATAGGGTCTAAACTTGGAATTCTTGCAAGGGTAGATTCAAGAGGTCAACAAGACTTAAGAATTCCAATAAATCCTACCCTGGCCCTCTTGTAGGCTTACATACCACAACCCTCTAACTGCTAAGTTGAGGAAAGCATACGACCATTCAAAAGAATGGGTTCAAAGAGACAATACATATTACTACCTTTAATCATTCAATACAGAAATCATTCATATATATATATATATATATAAATATATGTATTCAACCATCATTTCCATTTCAATACATAGAGTATGAATATACTTATCAGAAACTAGAGTTCATGAAGCGACTGCTGAAAGGGGTGCATGTTTTCACCCAACCATAGGCACAACCACTCCTGACAGATTCACCACTGGCCACCCCTGAGCTAGACCACGATGCTCTAAGAGAGACTCTTTCTTCTTGCTCAGTGACAGTTAGGGACGGAGGTTAATATCCTCCTCCCACAGGATCATGGTAGTGGTTTCTCTTTGTACCAAGCAAGGAGGTCTGCTCGAGTACTTCCACAATCACTCATCAACCTCGTTTATCATCTTGTAACAAAAACCTTTCCAACAACTTACTACACCTGGAATGAGCTTATTTCCTAGTTCTTTCTCAAACTAGAGAGTTGTAACTGTTATTTTTCTCTTCTCGAGATTTTTTCTTTTGACTCTACTCTCTTCGCAGCTCTATGTGCTTTCTCTCCTGCCTCTACCCATGAATTACATCTTTCTTTCCTTCCTCACTAAGGTTGCACGGGTCTGAATCCACATCTTGTGGTCAGGTCTGGAAGTCTTGCAGATGGGTACTCTACCCCATCTCCTCATTAACTCTTGAGGAGGAATCTTCCAGCTACTACTCTAACTGGTAATTCATTTCTGGGTTAGAGAATTGTTTTGGGTCTGATCCATTAATTCCATTAAGGTACTGGTTTGGTGGGGGGTCATCTCAACTATTTTTGGTTCCCCTCACCATCTCTCTCATAGAACCCATGGTCTATCTTGGCAAACCACCCTTTCAGTAGTTATGAAACACTTATCCATTTTCTATTAAGAACAGAAAATACATACATTGACCTTTTATACAAAGGTTCATCAAATCAAACATTTACACATATCTAGTTTTCCATAGTAACTTGGCCAGTTATAGTTATATTTACAAACTAGGGGAAATAGGGGTATTACAGTTGCCCACTTCATCCCAGTAAAATCCACTTGTAAGGCAATAGACATTTTTAGCATACTCATGAAAGAAATATTCATACTACATGGGATTCCCAATGAAATTATATCTGATAGGGATGCCAAATTTACCTCGTAATTTTGGAAGTCCTTGTTCACTGGCTATGGAACACAGTTGTTGTTTAGTACATACTACCACCCTCAAACTGATGGATAAATAGAGAGGGTGAACCAAATATTAGAAGACATGTTAAGGATGCATGTAATGCATCAACCTAGGAAATGGGAAGAGTATCTACCCCTAGTAAAATTTTCTTTGAAAATGGACCCTTTTGAGGCCCTCTATGGTAGAAAATACAATATTCCAATCGATTGGGATAATCCAATAGATAGGGTTACCCTTGGGCCTAAAAATTTAATGGAAATATAACAACAAATGACCCAGATAAAGAGAAATATGAAGGTGTACCAAGACCAACAGAAGAGTTATGTAGATAACAAAAGAAGTCATAAAGGGTTTAAAATAGGAGATCATGTGTATCTCTGAATCAAACCAAGGAGAAGTTCCTTAAGAATGGGAGTGTGTGCTAAGATAGCACCCATATTTTGTGGCCCTTTTGAAATTCTATATAGAGTGGGACCTGTAGCCTATGAACTGGCCTTTCCCCCCATAGTGAAGGCAAATAATGTGTTCCATGTTTCCTTAATAAAGAGATGTATACACGATGCTACTCACATAATTGACTGGTTTGTGATACAAGTGGAGCCATAGGGAGAGTTCCAACCAGAACCGTAGTGTATCCTAATCAGGAGAGAGATATCTATCAGGAACAGAACCATTAACCAAACCAAGGTGCAATGGAAACACTTTGGTCTCAATGAAGCGACTTGGGAAATGGAGGATGCCATGAAACATGCATACCCTTTTTTGTTCATTGTTGAATATGGAATTTTTTTTTCATTAAATAGAACACTGAGGACGATGTTCCTTTAAGGGGGGGG
>SNQJ01S0174198.1:0-10395 GCA_010110895.2 Picea sitchensis | reverse complement strand
CCCCCTACAGACCAGGGATGGGTTTAATAATTCTTTGGGATTAAGAACCTCTTGGCCTTCCCCCAAGAACTCACGTAACTGCTATTCTCCATTCAGAAAATTGGAGAATGAAAAATATAGAATAAATGATTAGCCCCTCAAGCCCCCTCTCTTATGGAATAATATCCCCCTATAACTCTAGTCCTTGTCCATCTAGTAGCCTGCGAGGTATTTATTATTAATAATGATCAAACATTACATTTCTTAGGAACACTGGCCTTTTAATAATTGTTTGGCTACTCTGGCCTCTTAACAATGTAACAATACATTATTTAATATTGGGGCTCAAAACCCAGGGTGTTACGTTAACTTGGTGATCAAAGATGGATTTGGACCATTTATTGGCTACTTCATTGTTTTGTAAAGAGGATCATCAATCCTCATAAATATATTCAAGAGTGAGCAACCATTGCTCCATCAGATTAGTGTCAAGTAGGATTTTGACTGTGGTATGAAATGTGGGTATTTCTCATTATATGGGCAGGATTAAATAAACCCCATGAGAAATATTAAATGGTGTGAAGTCAGTAGCAATTTTGATTGTCATGCATATGCCCATATTGTTGAAAATAACATGTGGTGCTAGTTGGTTTTGTGTTTATCCATAGTTTGTTGTAACATGGTTTTGAGGACTTTTTTGATAGCCTCAACTTTCCCATTTGATTATGGGTAGTATGGTGAAGCAAATTGTAACGTACCCAAATCTACTCTAGTCCACATCACATTAAAATTTTGAACTATGATACCACTTTGTAACATATCCATCCTCCTAGTTGATTCTTGTTACCACATTGTAAAGTCTCCACTACCGCAACTCGCTAAATAAGCTCTAATATCAATTATTTCTTCTATGGAAGAAACTCATTGTAACAAATAGTGCACACAATTGTCCTTGTGCTACACACAACTATGTTTTCCTAGTGCGCTCAAACCGGTCTCATACTGTGTGCAACAACTATTTATGAGTAATTTTGCATGCTCAACTATCATGGTGTCAGTCACATCGATTGTCCCTCAGTACATACGAAATTTCTAGCTTCACGCTAGAACCCATACGATTTTTGTTGAAGTTACTTAATAGATAGAAACTATAACAGTGGAATGAACTCATAATAAAAATACACACACAACCATTCCTATGTTCCATGCGGGGTCTATCCCATTTGTGCACACAGAATTATTTCCTTGCACGTGTGATGATTCAAGCCTTGCCTCAAAATCCCATGAATATTACCATGGATTTGTGTAATAGGAAACACTCAATAACTACCATGCTCTACATCTGCAACAATTATGCAGGAATAACAATACATGCACATCCCAGTGTAATTATGTACCAATTCCATAAATATAAATAGCATAAGCATTCACATGTTAAACAATATATAAACACATATAAATTGGCATGGCCCATTCCCTGCATATGTAGCAAACATGAAGTTCTACAACATATATAATCCATGCACAAATTTATATACAATTGTAACACATAGTATATTTAACATGTATATCCACATTACTCAAATAATATTACACATAATACGACACTTATATTTCATCGTAATCCACCAACTATGTGAAGACCTTAGATATTCCTCCCATCCATAGACTCTGTAGCTCAGAAACTCTTAGCAGTAGGTCACCCCCGAGATGGGGTTTAAAATCCACCAAGGAAAAGGGATACTAATCCAAACTAAGGTCTATCAACAGTCAAAACAATCATACAAATATGCCAACCCCAGCAAACAGACTACAGTCCCTCATTACCCACATACCTGGCCCACCCCAGGAAGTGTGCCCCTTCTTTGCTAAAAATTCCTTCAACTACCCCACTTCCATTCCACATATTCATCAATAGGTAGGAAAGGAAGCCTCGAAGACCTATATCTACAACTGGGAACCTTGGGAAAGCAATTCCCAACATTTCTCTCACCTAGAGAGAATTCTTATGGGCCTGACAATCCGCTTCTTCAACAACACACAAGCCTGAAAAACCACCTCTTCAATATCACATGGGTCTAACAACCCACCTATTCAATAGCACATAGTCTTGACAACCCACCTATTCAATAGCACATGGGCTTGAAAACCCACCTCTTCAATAACACACAATCCTGACAACCTGCTTCTTCAATAAACATAGGCCTTCCCAAGAACATGGTTATGTGATGGCAGCATGTTGCAGTAAGATACATATGCTTAGGAAAGGAAGGTTGGTATGTATGTTGAAGTAATAAGTGAATCCCCCCCCCCCCCCAATGAAATACATTAAGGCCCAACAATATATTTGCATGACTAATACTAGAAACTTGTCACCTTAAGAACTAGCTTTGCTCCACTTGGTCACTCATTCCCATCCCTTAGGAACATAGAATAAATGTATATCCCATAAATATTTTTGGAAATATTATTAAAATATCCCCTCTTCCTAACTCTTAGCCCCCTTTTCTCTCTCTAGTGGAGTTTAAACCCCCTATCTCTTATTGTTTGATTGGTATGTGCACAATGATATGTTTTTAGTAATTATCTGAGCATCATTACATTTTTACAAAAATAGGCTCGTTGGCCTTTTATCCTCATGGCACACTTATTCAGGTGCATGCAAAGCTATGAAATGGGAATGCACACTCCCTAGGTTCACGTTCAAAACTCAACACTTTTTCACATTAGATCACACAAGCACTCCAACCACAAAATATTTATATACAAAGGCTCTCCGGCCCCAAAATATCCTAGCTAAAAATCACGATCTAATGCACACTTCAAGACAATCCTCATGCACTTCCTCAGGTGTGCATAAAATATGAAATGGGCATGCACTCCACCTTTTCTGTGCATGCAAAAAAAAAAAACCCAAAACTTAGTGTTGATAGATCACCAGCCTATATGTACATTTACATTTACAATTGGGGTTCGGGCTAGGGTATTGCATTTCACTCCCTCTTATTTATGCACTGTCCTTGGTGCATTATATATAATCAAATATTCAAAATTATTCAAAAATATATGGGTAATCTATGCGCATATCATCCTTGTTCTCCCAAGTTGCATCCTCAGGACCATAGAAGATCCATTGGACCTTTACCAATCCTATTGCTCAATTCCAGAGTAGTTTGAATTTCCAGTCCAATATGCACACCGGATGAACTCGGAAGTCGCCTTCTTGCTCCACCTAAATCACATTTCAATCGATTACATGATTAACATCAGGAACATACTTTTTAAGAAAATATTTATGAAACACATTATGAATGTATATGGATACAGACAATGCAAGCATGTATGCGACATGACCAATCCTCTCCAGGATTTCAAACATCCCATAATAATGTGCTTCCAGATTTGACCAATTTCCCAACTTAAGTGAACTCTTCCTATCTTTCACTTTGAAAAAAACGTGGTCACCCACTTTAAATTCTTTGTGAGATTTGCATTTATGTGCATAACGTTTCTGACTATCTTGGGTATCCTTTAACTTCTGTTTTATTTTCACCATTTTCTCTTCCATTTCCTTAGCAAATATGGCCCAACCACTGATATTTCTACTGGGTTCTCCCAACTCACTAGTATGTTTCACTTTATGCCATAAAGTGCCTCAAATGGGCTCATCTTCAAATATGTTTGATACCCATTGTTATAAAAAAACTCAACCAAATGTAAATATTTTTCCCACTGCATTAGTTTGTACATCACATACATTCTTAACATATCTACTATCACTTTATTTACCCTTTATGTTTTCCCATCTTACTATGGATGGTAGGTTGTGCTAAAATTCATATTTGTCCCAAATCCTTTAAATAATCCCTTCCAAATATTTGATGTGAACTTGGGATCTCTGTCAAACACAATTGTCTTAGGCATACCATGAAGCCTGGTGGTTTCCCTCATATAAATACCAACAATGTTTGTTTCCTTGTGTGTGAGATTTACTGGAATAAAGTGGGAAACTTTAGTAAGCTTATCCACCACTACCATGATGGAATCATGCTACTTGGTTGTTCTGGGTAGCTTCGTGATAAAATAAATTATGAAAACTTCCCATTTCCACTCAAGAATGGTTAATGGTTGTAGCAAACCAGTTGGGTGTCTATTCTCAATCTTGACTTTTTGACATTCCAAACACCTAGTGATAAAATCAATAACTTCTTTCTTCATACTTAGCCAATAGTATCATTTCTTGACAACTACAATTGTCTTTTGGTAGATTGGGCACCCAACATAAAGCACATTGTGCATTTATTTTAATAGCATATTTTTAAACTCCTGGGAATCAAGTACACAAACTTTTCCCATGTACATGAGGATTTCATCCTAATTTAACTTAAAATCTTCAATTTTCTGCTTCAAAATACCTTGGTGTAGCTTTGTCTTTATCTCCTTGTCTATTATTTCACTATAACTAACCATGTCCATGACCACTTTGACATCAATGACAACATATGTGCAAAAAACTCCTCTTTTTTTATTGATGGAAACCAAAAGAGACTGACTGCCAAATCAATGGCCTTGATGCTAAGTTTCTCCCCCTTTCAATGTGCACAACAAACTCCTCCTTTCAATGAGTATCAACATCCAGGTTTTTTGGTTTTTGATGATTGTTACTCCTCTCCCCCTTTGACAACAATGAAAAAGAGAGACATTGTATATTCTCCCCCTGGGAAGAAGGACCTATGGAATCTTGTGCTAAAGCATGCTCCTGGAATCTTTATGTGCAAAAAATCACCCTCAAATAGATAACTTCAACTTCACGTATCTCCACAAAAGCAAAATTCTTTTCATGAGTAATGTAAATATTAACAACAATATCACTTGCCCCAAATACAACATCAAATGGTGCACCTATAGATGTAGTGAACGATGTTCTTCATTGAAGAAAGGAAGACAAGATCACACCCAACCTCTATCTAAGATATTCAAATGTTTCTCTTGGTAATGGATTGGTAAAAACATCTAAAATATTCTCTTTGGAAGGAACATACTCTTTCTTCATTCTCCCCCCCCTCATGTGTCACTCCATTGCACAGTTCTATCTAACTAATATTTTACTGCATTCTCTCCCCCTTTGACAACAATGCCAATGGGGTTCCTTTGATATATTTATAAGAAACTCTTCTCTTATTGATTGTTCTGAACTTTTGGAAGATTCCTTCAATTATCATAGGATCCTCTAATCTATCTGAAAATGTTCCCCCTATCAAAGATGTTGTTTCCCTTGTAGTTGGTACACTATTGGTGTTGCTAAAAACCTTTTTGGAAAGATTATGAATACACTATGTTTACATTGTACTAAATCCCATTGATATAGGGTTTCTTAGTCTTGATATTCAAATATTTTCATTTTCTTGCTACAACTACTGCCAACACGTTTGTTCTTGTTCATGAGAATCTATGATGAAGTTTTTGCAAATTATAAGAATCCAAACATGTCCCCCATTCCTAGACCAATTTGACAACTTGATCTGCAAAGCCTTCACTGGTACTCAACTTGTGTGACTCCTTTTCACATTCCTTTTAGTACTCTTCATTCATCATCTTGAGAAACTTTGTCATCCTTAGGTACAAAATCCTCAACACTTCTGTCTCAAACATTTTTCCAAAGTAGTCCTCCAATATTTGCACTTCAATGATGTTGCAACTAATTGTTCCAAAAAATGTGCTCAACAATGGTCCTTATTAACGGTTCCAAGTTAACTTTGTACACTGAAACATTTTCATCCAAAGATGTAGAGATGTTTCAAGAGCATATGATATTTAGTCTCTCTCTAATACTTTTGTATTACTTCAATTGCTTCACGAATTTCACCACATAAGGACTTCAAGTATTATTTAGAGTTGTGGCAAGGTTTCTTTTGAGATGCTACAAGACTTCTTAAGGTTTCTCTAATAATTCAGCATTTGGTACTTCTCTTGTTGCTGCAATCGATCCCTCGTTTCTACTCTTAATGCTTTGCAATGAACTTTAAAATTTGTCCTTTATATTCTCTCATATCTTCTCTACAACCTAGCTCAAGTCATCTTCAAGGAAATGCACAATATTGTACTTTATGTATGCACTAACCATCCTTAGCCATGTCCTTTGAATCAACACTTAAAACTTTTGAAATTGTACCAAAAGTAGTCTCTAAATTTTCCACAAAAGCATACACAAATTTGTAAAGAAAACACCTTGAAATATGTGCTTAGAACAGTCTTCAACTCAACAAACAAACTCATTTAATGACAGTCTTCCATACAAGTTTATCATTGTCTTTAAGTGAATCTCAAATTATTATTCAATAATCCTTTTAATGTTTTCCTAACATATCCCAAGAATTCCTAATGGCTGTCAACTTAGGCCTCTAATCATCCATAAAGGCAATCCTCCAACGGTCCAAAAATGTTCATATAGCTGCCCTTGAAAATTTATGAATTTGTTCCTCAATTTATGACAAACCAACTCTCATCTTCCAACCTCATGCTTCCTTTTGTTCATGATCATATTTACACCATTCTCTTATCGTTGAAAACCTCTTTCATTTATCAGGACTGTCTTAAGTGATCAATGTAAGAAGTCTAAAATATGCATGCTAAAGCGCATCCTTCTTCTTATGTTGAATGCACAAAACCATTAGGTCCTTCTTTGTCTTGTTTTTTTTTTTCTTTCTCCATACCAAATTCGGTATTTGGTCGTAAGATCTGACCTTGTTAATTTGTACAAGATCCTCATAATTTGTTTTCTCCTTCCAAATCTTTGCATGCCCTTATCCAGGTAAGCTTATGCAATTTTGGTCCATGTGTCCATAAGTGTGACATGTATAACACTCAACATTTTGAAGATTCATCCTTCTCATGTGTTCATGTTTTCCATATACCCTACAATTCACTTCCTTGTGACCAAAATTATTACAATAATAATAAACACATAGAAATATACTTTGATACATGGGTATTGTTGGTCTTCTTAGAGGGGAAATCCTTATTGGTCCTTGTTTATCACGATTCCTTTCTCTACTACCTCTATGACTTCTAGGTTTTTTTTTAGTCTTATTTTCTAAGATTCTAGACCTTTCTCCTTCACCTTATTGAGTGATTCCAAAACCGATACCTAACTTGTCAAATGGTGATTTATGTTGGCCAAGGATGTCATGCAGGAATTCAATGCTCTTCGTAAATATCTCATTTTTTCTTTGTTGTGCTTGCATCCTCTCCACTTCTTCTTTTATATCAGCAACTCCGGTATCTAACCTTTCAATATTTTCTTCATTTTCCCTTAGTAGTGTCTTTTGATCAATACTACTATCTCCCATCTATATCTTAAAATTTTTAACTTCCTCTTGGGTCTTCTATAGTTTTCCTTTTAGTGACTGGTTTTATTTTGAAAGATCTTTTTCTTGTTCAGTACTCTTGGTTGTCTTCTACAACTTGTCCTTTAAAGACATGATTTCGGCCTTGTTGGTGAAATTATATGCATAATATATTACCAAACATAAATTATCGACTGAGATTCGTAATCAGTATAGTTGAAGCACTATATGTGCCAATAACATAGAGGGTCCTATGTTTTTTTAATATAACTTAGATAAGAAAACCATCAATAACAAAATACTTTGTTTTCACACTTTTCAAATAACATTCTCCACTCATTTCAAAATTCAGAAAGAAAAACTTGGAAACAAAATCTTAACAATCATGCATCCAAAAGATATTGCTTAGATAATGACTTGTCCATTTACAAGATCATGAAATGGAAATATGGACTTTGACTCAGCTATCTATAGCTACTACTCTTATCAACAACTATCAACCAAATCAGGGAACACTTTCAACAATAATCAACAGAAAAAACACTCATAACACAACTTCAAACCAGAAGATAAATCTCATAGTAAAACTCTCAAGCAAACACTCAGTTGAAAAGGTTCTTGCTCATATAACAAGTTTTTTCATTATAGGCTCATGAAATGAAGATATGAACTTAGATCTTGTTTCCTGTAGCAATAGAAATTAACAATCCCACACATCTATATGACCTTATATCAAAATTGTCGTTAAAACATAACAAGAATGAAGTTAGATGTTGTAATTAAATAGACAATTATTCTATCCGCACATACAGAAAACCAGAGTTATATTTACAACTAGATACAAAGAGGCTTACCTTGATTGGGTCGGTGGGCCCTTGCCATACCAACAAGGAATCTCTTAAAAGGAACTTATAGAAGAGAGGGTTTGAATACACACAAAGAATCCATGAACTGTAATTATATCATTACTTCAGAAAACCAGAGGTACAATCCACAGTCTTCAAGAATCAACCCTACAACATAACAATTCCTCTTCTTCAAGAACCAATCTTACAGAATAAAAATCCATTCCTTATCAGTAATCCTCCCTTCATATTTATACAAGTAAATTCAATGGGGATATATCAGAATAAATCCACCAACTTAGAATTCGTTCAAATTGTTTATGCACAAAATCTGGGTTTTTCACCAGATATTACGAATTTGGGTTAACGATCCTTCGATATTTCTCTATATGTTGTGAATTGTGAGAAACTATTTATGGGTTTTGTAGCTATATATATTTTCTAAAAACCCATTTTATGGTTTTGTAATATATTCTTTTGTATGCACGCAAATCAAGGTGCAATATGGCAGTTTAGAAATATTTGACAATTTTAGGTTGAATCATTCCCCCTGAGATGGAGGTCCACACGTGTGATATATGGGGATTCTGGCTTGAATTTCTGCATGAAACCGTCTCTTTGGAAAAAACCCATGTCCGCAAATGTCGATATTCAATGTTATCATCCCGTAAATCGAGGTGCAAATCCAGTACCATAATGTTGGTACCAGAATCCTATAGGTAGGGGTTTAGTACCAGAATACACACAATCGCAATATTGAGTACCAGATTCGGTGCACGAGTAGTTCTAGAATGGGTGCAAGACTTGGTACTGAAATAGCACAGAGTGTGTTGGTACCGGAATGGATGTTGAGTTGTGCTAGTACCAAATGCCATGTTGTGCAGGTACCGAAATAACATTGAGCAGAAAATACTAGAATAGGTGGAGGTTTGGGTACCTGAATAGACTTGGTATCGAATCACATTGTATCTTGTAGTACCAGAATGGTGAGGTACCGAATCAAAACTACTTAAGAGTCAAATGATTAGGATCATACAAAATCAAACTTTTAATCGAATTAACTCAAGAAAACTAATCAAATCATGTCGTAATCATAAGTTGCCTCTCTATGCATATGGACAAGGTCATCAAGTGTATTTTTGGAGGAAACAATCAATTATATACACATAGAATAGGTAAAATAGGCTCAGATAGAGGGTAATATCGGGTAATAGATGTGTCAAAATGGAGACTCAACATTCCCCCATGCTTAAGTCATTACATGTCCTCATGCAACAATGATCTTCAAAATTTCACAATTGATGGTACTCCTCACTTGATCAAGCGTTCTGCGACATTCCACCCTTCTTCAGCTCCTAAGTTCCTGCTAAACAATATAAACTTCTTGGCCTATGCTTCACACTTCTTACCCATGGAAAAGTAGTAATGACGGAAAAGTGGAATCATGAGTAATAGATTAGATCTATTATTGATTTGGCGTTAACTCGTATCCAATCTGTTGTGGATCATAGTTAGGAGAAAGGGCTAGATGTGACTCTAATATGATTATAGGATAGTGTCCAAGAGTTTTCATAATGAATTTTACTAATAGGCCCCCATGGCTAGATTACCTTTAAAATAAAAGTGATATAAGCATAGTTTAGATCTCATTTGAAGAGAGGAACACATAAAAGAATACATCCCAAGATGATTAACTCGGTTCTTATCCAAGTTTTTAGAGATGAAGCTCTTCTTGCTTAGGTAAGGTGAATTAAATATATTGAGGGTCCCACTTCTCATGCAAACCTATTTATTTTAAAGATAGAACTCTAAAGTGGATACTTGAAGGTTCGTAAGAACATCATCCGAGAGATATAAAGTTCATGTCCTAGCCTTAATTTGATAATGCTTCAGAATGAGACCCAAGGGGTTTTGTTGAGTTTTAGGTGTGCCACTTTATGTTTTTCAACTCCCTTTACTCGTCATAGCCCTGATACTAGCAGGCCTGTTCAGTACCCCGGTGGGTTTACCTTACTACCGTACAAGCATGGCCCCGCTGCCAGCAGGCCTGTTCAGTACCTTGTTGACGGGTGTAAGTGACACAACGTCAACTGGAAGGTCAAATCTGGACCGGGCTTGTCTAAATAACCCAAGTCGTTTGGAATGAAATGACCCGACGGATTTAATGGCTTCGTTGGCCAACTAAATTCCTAAAAATAATAAAAGAAATAAACTAACCTATAACT
>SNQJ01S0174197.1:0-20260 GCA_010110895.2 Picea sitchensis | reverse complement strand
ATAAGATAGGTAAGATAATTTTATAAATGTCCATCAAACGACCACAAAGGTTGTTCAATGAGATCCGAGACTCTCTTGCATGCTTTGAAGAGTACAAGTCCCCATATGGAAACAAGATTTACCCCTTAAAATGAAGGACCATTTTTGAGACAGTCTTTTCAGCAATATAGATCTGAAGATGAACTTGGGTGGAAGACTAAGAAGGACACTTAAAATGACTAATATCTTTAGCATGTCCTTTTGAAGATCTATCAGTTAAGGGTTAGAATTTTGTTTGTTGAAAATGATAGTGTATTGTTCTAGTTTCCTTTTGGTCATATTGATGATTACTCTTTCTAACTTTGTGGATTCATATATGGCATTAACAATGTGACTTATAAAGTCAACATAGAACAGTTGTGCTGGTTGTTGGTATTCTTCAAAGAGTATTATATGGGTGTCTTCTTGCAGCTTTATAAGAATTTGGGATTCATTTCCAGACTTCTGCAAAAATACAGTTGGTTGTTGATGGAACTTTAGGCCTAGTATTCACTCTATATTCAAACAAGTCAATGTTTATTAGACCTTTCAGTCATGTACTCTAGTGAGAATTTTGCTATTTAATTGGTGGAATTGAGTCATTTTCTAAATGTTGCTACTTAATTCAGATGGTTACTAAATGTGTCACAAAATTAGAGGTGCTTATTATTTGGCCAGAAATTTCTTAGAATTAGTTCAATAAAGAATAGTCAGCTTCATAAATTCCTCACTGAGGAAAGTGTCAGAAATGGTCTCAATGCAAATAGATACAAGGAATCTAAAACTATTTTCAAGGCTACAAGAATAATGCCTCCAAGAAAATCTAAGATCCCTGTCCACTATGATGAAAAATCATTGATGAGGTATGCCTCAAAGAAACATGGACTAGTAGCATAGGAACATAGTGCATACAAATCATTAATGTTGCAAAAAATTGTAAACTGGTAGCTTGAAGAATTTGTGAAAATATAGGTTATTCTTCTCAATCTAGCTGAGGAAATACACAATTGAACTGAATAATTAAGATGATTCATTTTTTAGCATATTGTGGGATTTAGGCATGTAAACTGTTGTATTACATATATTTGACTGGATATAAGGTTCCATATTTTCCTGTGGCAATAGATGGACTATCTAGCTTCAACCTATTTATATTTGTCACATAAATTGAATTTCCAAATTATTGAAGTTGTATCTGTCCATCCATATCAGTTGTGATTATCATTCGTTTGAATATAATAGGTGGGTTGGTTTTTTCTCTCGTTTGGCATATTGGTTGAACTGTCCCTATTTCAGTTCATTGGAGAAAGGGATCCAATCTTGATTTCTTTAGACCGTGAAATTTGCAGGCTTTTACAATAATGCTAAATTTTCACAAGCTTCTACAATAAAGCTTAACGTGCAATGCCTTGAATATGTTTGTATATAGTCCATTGATAATGCTTTATTACTTGGTATTTATTAATTGATAATGGTTTATTACTTGACAGTTTGTGTTTGCCTTGTATTTTGGAATGCTAAACACATGTTCTATTGAACTTGGTAATATAGTAGTTTCCTTTTCTGTTAAGTTGAGGTGAGATTTCTGAATTTGCATTAATTGTTCTATAGTGAAATTTCCACACAAGAGAGCCTCAAAGAAATAAACATATCAAAGAATCATCTTGAACAAGTTGAAGATAAATCTTAAACATGCACTTTTCTTTCTTTGATCTATCATTTCTACCTTATGTATTATTTGTAACTCTTTAAAAGTGTTTGACTAAAACAAATGAACTTGAGTAGACTTAAAGTTCTACATGGAAAATTAACTTAGAAAATTTTGGTAAATTAGAATGAATAGTTGAATTTGTCATTTATGGGGACAACAATTATATCACTAACCTTTAGTTCTTGCATGGACTTACTCCAATGGTCTTCTAATGTTCATAGTTGCCTTGTATCATTTTAGAGCCCAAATTTATTTCCTTTTATTCTTATTAAGAAAAGACTTATTGTTAAATAATTTGGCTCCCCAAGGAAAGGACACAACAACTTGAGGAATCACTTTATGGTATGTGAATGTGGTAACTATCATTCAAGGAAATTATCCATATTTTAGACTTCTAAGAACTCATTGTGGGATAATTTGGGTTTTTCAAAACTAGTGCGGATTGCACAATTTTTCCACATTGGCAAAGGACTAACATTGCACTAGGTGCCTTGCTAATCATGTATTGATATTTATTGATACCACCCTAGGTAAGGTCCAAGGAACCTTTAGTAATAAACACTCCCCTTTGTTGGGGTTGTAAGGTGTACGGAAGCATAAAAAATCAAAATTCCCCTATTCCCCTAACCAAGTTTCAATTTCCATTGCATTATCATTCATGAGGTTATTTGTTGTGCTACACAAATCACTGACTTCAATCGTTGTAGGACTTCTTTTGCTTGACATTAAGGATTATTGTACATCATTACACTATAGAGGGTTATATAGTTTTGTGCCAAGCTTAAAGAAATATATTTTATCTTGTTTTATCAGGCATACTAGCACTAGTTAGATTACATGCTTAAGAAATGTAAACAATAATGCATTTATCACAAAATATCATTACACAAAGATGTCGTGGAAAATTTGTCTTTGTTAATTGAAAAATTATAAACTAATACAATGTTGTACATACAATATAACCTTGCACTAATTATCTAAATAAACTTGTATGACTCTTAATCCCACAGACAAAATCAATTCAAGTTCTCTAGGCTTGTATGCCATCTTACAACCTAGGGTTTTGAGCTCATTTGCTACACACATGGACAATTTTACTTCAAAATCCATTTCTGACCGAATGGAGATGAATTTAACAAAAGAGAAAGAAGTTTTTTGTCAATAACATACCAAAGAACAAAATCCTCCTTCAGTTTATACACAGGTGTTATAATTTGTCAGATATGCAACAAGATTTGAGGCCTATTTTCAAGAATATTTAATTTCCTATTTTAGTCATTATTTTGTGGCACGTATTTCGAGAATATGAAAATGAATTTCAAAAATATGAGAGTTTTTTCTTCAAAACGACCTTATTTACAAAAACCTCTCTCGATTTTGTAACAGGTATTAATGTTAAAGAGATATCACTTCATCTTTGACTCCTATTTTTACAAAGATGCAGAAAAATGTATCATATTGTCTTATTGGCATCCAAGTTACAATGAAACAAAACTCAATGGCTTGTTATGTTGATCCCATAGGGCTATAAAAGGAATATTGTCTTGCAAATTCTTGAAGTTTACCCAATTGATTTTTCTTGTATGGATGACTGTTTTGGCACCTTTGTGTTTGTTTGATCTTGGTTGGTAATGTCTCATTAGTTAGGAGGACTATTATGTCATGTTCCATGGTGCTAACTCAGGCTGCATGTTATTGTTGAATTCGTATTGTAATTGTACAATTCCTTTATAGTACTCATACAAGCCTAGGATGTACTCATTTTGGACAAGAGAGTAGGGCATATAAATTTGCATGTTGCATACTATTGAGAAAGTATTTTATGACCCTTCTAATGATTTGAATGGTTGCTCATTAGTGCTCTGTTTTAGCGTGCCATATCATTAGTGCTCTGTTTTAGGATCTTTTCATATCCCCGACCTTTCTTATTTGTGCCATATTTTAGGAATGGATCTCTTTGTTCTTCTATGACTATCTCATCCTATAGTACTTGGAATATAGCAGTGAATGCATCATTGGCATCATGCCCATCCTAGGACTATTTGGTAACAACATGAATAGTATTTTCACTGAGAGGGATTTCTAGCCAAATCCCACCTACTTGAGCCCACAAAAATAGTAGCCCCACACACTTTCTTATCATTGGAGAAGTCACCAAGCATGGGGCATGCAAAATAATGGTGATCCCAGATTTAAACAATGGCTTGAATAATGATAAGAGCATGGTCTAGTCCCTCAATTTTGAGTATTTTTTTAGGGAAATTCAAGGAACAAGGCGAGGTCATGGATATCATAATCCATCAGTTGCACCTGCTCCACATATCATTTCAAATGATCATCCTTGCTAACATGCACCCATAGGTTGAGTACCTCCTCTAGGTAAACTGATTATTGTACCTAGAGAATGGGGGTCTTCTCCTTCCTCAACTTTTAGATTTATGGCCCATCATGCCCTTAACTTAATTGGTATTGTACATGGTGGAATTTTTATCATGGTGTCTTTGTGTAATACCGTCATCCACAAATAATCCATCATGAATCTCCTTAGAATCCCATCCATCACCAATTTATACATCTTCCATGTTATCAAGTGATAATTCGTCACATGTACCACTAACTTCCTTTGCCAACACTAATCATAATCCTTAGGTGCTAAAATTGAATTGGGGAATTCAATGAGCTCTGCAAAAAAAATTGATATGAATTCCACATGAAAGAGACCGACATCGGGTAGTTCATGAACTGTCCCTGTGGTTTAACTATTATGTATTTGGGAATGATGATTGGGCCCACATTTTACTTCCTTGGCTTTACTACCACTTTAAAATCGAACTCTTTGAATTGAAATAACCTTTAGCAGATTTGACCCTCCACTTGAAAGTTATTACTAAGTTGGGAGGGAACTATAACCAAGCTTGTTCCTCCCTCCATTATAGCCTCAAGTATGTTGATAAATTGCAAGAGTATAAGGGGCATGGAGTGAGTTAAACACATTTCCATGGACATTTCAATTTCCACGTGTCCCTCAATTCAATTTGGTTGTTCATACTATATTTCATAGTTGTGATGACCTATAAGTTATCCAATCTTTTGAAACTACCTTCAATAAGGATCAAAACTTGTAATGTTGTAGGTATCTCTATAGGTGTCATTTTGAAGTTGACCCAAGTGATTTTTCTTGTATGGATGACTGTTTTGGCACCTTTTTGTTTGTGTGATCTTGGTTGGTAATGCCTCATTAGTTAGGAGGACTATTATGTCACGTTGCATAGCGCTAACTTAGGTTGCATGTTAATGCTGAATTCGTATTGTAATTGTACAATTCCTTTATAGTACTCGTACAAGCCTAGGATATACTCATTTTGGACAAGAGAGTAGGGAATATAAATTTGCATGTTACAGACTATTGAGAAATTATTTTATGACCCTTTTAATGCTTTGGATGAGAAACTTTGGATGATTTCTCATTAGTGCTATGTTTTAGTGTGCCATATCATTAGTGTTATGTTTTAGGATCTTGTTCATGAAGATAAGATCTTGTTCATTATTTGGCATAGTGTGCCATATCTCATGCAAGATTTTTAGCAAAGCATGTCCATGGTAGAGGAGCAACTTAGGACCCTCCTATCCTAGTAATAACTTTCAAATATAGTGCAAATGCCAACCTTGGTTATAGAGTCTGTTGACTAGGTTAGGGAATCATACTTGGTTGAAACAAACTTAGACTCAAGATCCCATCAAAAGTTCAATGTATATTGGTTTTACCCACTATGAGAAGGTAACCATTAGTAGAAAACTCCCATAATGGAAGTGTTGGTTCTGGTCCTATGCCTCTAGAACATTCTATAGGACCTTATTCATGAGATACCTCACCAGATTTAGTTTTACCTTGGTTGTGAATATTCCAAGATTTGAATCACCTACTTTTAGCAATCTCATATCCTGTAGGTCTACAACACCCTCGTGGATAACATCTTCCCTACCTTACTAACTAATAAATTGTTAATAGATTCCATGTCATATAGCCTCAGATAAACTGACAAATTGTTAATAGATTCCATGTCATATAGCCTCAAATATCAGTGCAAATTGTATGCTTCTTATAGCTATGTGATTTTAGTGCACCATTTTGGATTTTTAGTGTTTTTGAGATGGGAGTGAGATGGTAATGACTAGTAATAGTGGAAAATGTATGAAATGGATGGATTTTTGATATGAAGTTAATGAATTTGAGAGTGAGTGATACACATGTTGGATGAAGATTGCATGTCTACTAAATTTTATGCAAGGGAGGATAGGTATGATGGTTTAAATGTTGCGATGAAGTGTTGAATTTATAAGTTGAGGTTTGAAATATTTGAATATCATACCTTGATATATTCCATTGACTTGGAACATTGGTATGACCTATAAACTATCCAATGTTTTTGAAACTACCATCAATAAGGATCAAATCTTGTAATGTTGTAGGTATCCCTATAAGTGTCATTTTGAAGCTGGACTCCAAGTGATTTTCCTTGCATGGATGATTGTTTTGGCACCTTTTTCTTTGTTTGATCTTGGTTGGTAACGTCTCATTAGTTAGGAGTACTATTATGTCATGTTGCATGGTACAAACTCAGGTTGCATGTTAATGTTGAATTAGGCATTGTACCTGTGCCATCTCCTTTATAGTACTCAGACAATCCTGTGGATATACCTATTGGACAAGAGTATATATAAGTTTGTACGTAAACTATTGAGAAATTATTTTATGACCCTTCTAATGCTTCGGATGATTATTCATTAGTTCTCTATGTTTTAGTGTGTCACATCATTAGTTCTATGTTTTAGGATCATGTCATATCCCATCATTCTTTGTGACATATTTTAGGAATGGATATATTTGTTATTCTATGACTATCTCATCCTATAGTAATTGGAATCTAGTAGTGAATGCATCATCGGCATCCTATCCATCCTAGGACTATCTGGTAACAACATGAATACTATTTTCACTGAGAGGGATTTCTAGTCAAATCCCACCTACTTGAGTCCATGACAATAATAGCCACACACACTTTCTTATCATTGAGAGTCCCCAAGCATGGGACATGTGATAACACGGTGATCCCAGATTTAAAAAATGGTTTGAATAATGATAAGATCATGGTCTGGTGCCTCCTTAGTTTTGAGTATTTTTTTAGGGAAAATTCAAGGAACAAGGAAAGGTCATGGATATCATAATCCATCAGTTTCACCTGCTCCATATATCATTTCAAATTCTCATCCTTGCTAACATGCACCCATCAGTTGAGTACCTCCTCTAGGTAAAATGATTATTGTACCTATAGAATGGGGGTCTTCTCCTTCCTCAAATTTTAAATTCATGGCTCATCATGCCCTTGACTTAATTGGTATTGTACATGGTGGCATTTTTCTCATGGTGGTTTGTGTAATACCATCATCCACAAATAATCCATCATGAATCTCCTTAGAATCCCATCCATCACCAATTTATACAACTACCATGTTATCAAGTGATAATTCATCACATGTACCACTAGCTTCCTTTACCAACACTAATCACAATCCTTAGGTGCTAAAATTGGGAATTCAATGAGCTCCGCGAAGAAGTTTGATATGAATTCCAATACGAAAGAGACTCAATATCGGGTGAAGTCACCAGTCCTCCATTTAACTATTATGTATCCGAACATAAGTCATCAGAAGCTCTAAATTCACCAATCGAATTAAATCATATTAATTTGTATAAAATTCGTTGAATATCTAAACGAACTTGAACCCTCATACGAATTCGAACTTTTGGCCGAATAAATTCGACAAATGCATTGAAATTCGACGCGGAATTTGACGGGATTTTAAAGATTGTGATCCCTGGGCAGACTGCATGGTTGTTTTCAACGCCATGGTTTTTGGATTTCGCCACAGATTCGGGATTTTGGGTTTCGCATCGCTGGTTTGCCTTTGCATTTCGCTGTACCAAGTCCCAATACATCAGTAGTTACTAAGCTACGGCTACATTGTAGCAGCGCTGATTCAGGGACCAAAAGAACTTCTCCAACAGAACTCCTCGACAATTCTATATATTTTAAAGTTTTAAATTTTGTATTCTATCGAATTTATTGCCGAATTTTATCATAGAAATTTTCATCATTTAATTTTTTATTTGAACTTCTTATATCGCTGAACTTGGAATTCAATCTGCCAGGGTGACTTAGTTGGAATTATGGATTGGGCTCCACATTTTACTCTTTAGCTTTTACTACCACTTCAAAAATCAAACTTCTTTGAATTGAAATAACCTTTAGCAGATTTGACCCTCCATTTGAAATTTATTACTAGGTTAATAGGAGTGGCACCATAACCAAGTTTCAGTTCCTCCTCCATTAAAGCTCAAGTATGTTGATAAATTTCAAGAGTATAAGGGGCATGGAGTGAGTTAACACATTTCCATGGACATTTCATTATCCACTTGTCCCTCAATTCAATTTGGTTGTCCATACTATATTTCATTATTGTGATAATCATGGGAGATATTACAAAAGGATCCCCCTCAACCCTCCCCATTTTGGATCATTTGACCCCAATTCAAAATAGTACCCATGTTTCCCATGGAATCTACTTCATAGTTTAGATGGTAAAGGACATGGTAAAAGGTTATTTGTTAAAAATGGACAAATATTCATTTTTCTCTTTCTAATAGTATGTGAAAGCTTGATGATATCACTTTTGAGAGCTTCCTCATTTGTCAGATAATCAAAATGGAATTTCCAATGACCACACTATTTTTCACCTATCATCTTGCATGAAACAACATGACAAAAAATATATATATATATTAATCAATATTCAATTTTAAGCAAATCCAAATGGGGTGCATTATTCATCATAATCAGACAATCGTGATATGAAGCTTCTGGGCCATCGAGAATCGATATATGAAGCTTGCGTAGCTTGGTCAAGCCTCTGGCCGAAATGCCGGGTCCTCCTCTAGCTGCCAAAATATGATGCTTGGGCCTAACTGGAGTAACCCCGCTAAGCCCCACATTATTCACACTCCCCACCAACACATTAGATTAGTAATGCTATTTTATTTATGTCGGCTTTAGGACATTAGCTGTAATTTAGATTAGTAACGTTATTTTACTTATGTCATCCTTTAGGCCATTAGCCTAAAATTATAATTCCTCCTAGTCTCCTATATATACCAAGGATACAAATTTCATTTTTGAATCATCTCAGACTTGAACATTTGCTGGGCATAAGGAGGTTGTCCCCTCAAGAGGCTTATTATCTAAAATTATCTCTTTTCAAGGCGTTGAGTACCTTTCCCAGGTTTTTATATGCTATATTGATGTTTCTGTCTTTAACATATGGTATCGTGAGCTCAAGGTCTTGGGGTTTCTACTGCACATCCTAGACACACCGCGGAATTTTCTATAACTCCTTTTTCTAAAACGTTTCAGGAAGGAACTGAGGGTATTTAGTATAATGGATTGCTGCACTTTTGGGTTCACCAAGACCGGTGGCCTTATACTTTCGAGATACCACATAAGATAGGGTCTATCTTGAAATGAGTCATTATGAATTCTCGATATAAAACAATTCTATGTAATGGTTCAGACCCTTCCCTCTGGAGTAAATTTGCATAAATTAGTATTGTATCCGTGGTAAAAAATTCAGCTTTTGATCATCTTAATTGGTAGATACACCTTGTGTAATATAAGGTGACTGACTAGTCCTATTGACGGGTCTCAAGAAGGTGTTCTAGTAAACAATCATAACTTCTTTCCTATAGAGTATCCAAATTGAGTGGGCCTAATTTCATTGGATTTGAACAACCAGATTAGTTTGGGTACGAGTTTCAGAATTTTATATCAATTCATTTTGTGCGGGCACACTATACAAGTGAGATCTCCTCGAAAGGCTAAAAATAGGCAAGTTGTGGGGAGCATCAGAATTCCACTTGGCACATCCACTTTGATCGCATCACGCATTACAGAATAACATCAAAGAATTACATAAGAGAAATTTTCATACCCGTATGGGCCAAAATTGGGAGATACAATAGAAGAAATATTGTCTGAAGCGTAACCACCTCAAAATCAAGGTTGAAAAGGATACTTGGCCAACATGTCACCCAAAAGGGAACTTCTGCTGAACTTCAAATAAGCCTCCGTAAAATCCTCTACTTGGACTCTTGATGAAGGCGTGAAGAAATGAGGGACATAAATGAACTACAAAATAAGATGGATTCAATGGAAGCTAAGTTGATGGATTCAATAGGAAGTTACCGGATACTCAAGATGGATTCAAATGGAAGCCAAGCTGGATATTAAGATGGATTCAATGAAGCCAAGATCAGAAGCAATGAAAATTTATTAATGCAGAAGACACCCAAAAGTGAAAAAATTCATCCCATGCAATCTACAAAGATGTGGACACACAAGGAAGGTGAATCAAGAATGGAGAAACTCCAACTTTCATTTCAGCCGACCAACTAATGCTCCTAAGATTGATATGAGGTCTTGATGGAAAGGACCCAATCACATGGATACTTCAATGGAGTAATTATTCTGATCTCCATAATGTGCCACATACAAAGGTAACGAATTGTTTCCTTTATATTTAGAACCTAATCAATTTGTTTGGTATCGATGGTTTCGAGTTCTCAGAAATCACTTGTCAATTTGGACAATTTTCACGGAAGAAATGATAGCACACCATGAGGATAAGCACAAGGAGCAACAATTCTTTAGCTAATTGATAAATCTCTAGAAAAAGGGTTCAGTTACACAAGACATTGAGAACTTCTGTGCTATTGAATATAAAGGTAACCGATATTCAGATGATCACTTGATTGATGTATTCATAGGAACTTTAAAGGATAAATATCTAACATGAGGTTCACCTTTGGGAACCCAAATCATTGGAGAATGCATTTCATAAAAGAATGTTGAAAGTAAAAATACGGCTATGGCTACTAGAAGGACTCCATCCCAACATCTATAGAGAGAACAATGTCTTCTCCCAAACACACCTCAACCTACAAGGTTGACACCTCAACAATTGGAGGAAAGAAAAGAAAAAGGTTTATTCTAATTGTGATGTTAAAGCATAGTATGCATTACAAGTGTGGTGAGAAGAAATTATTCTTACAGATTGTGAAGAGGAAGAAGGAGAAGAACAAGAACTTCATCTCTAAGATGAAAACGAGGAATAATTTCGTCAAGAGCTGACCCCACCCATATCGCAATGCATGGGCTGGAATTAGTAATTCCTCAAACCCCTCAAGATCGTAAGGATACATCAAAAGAAAAAGGTAGTAGTCCTAACTGATTCTGGCAGCACTCATAATTTCATCTCAATCGTGAATTAGCCAAAGATCTCAAATTGCTTTGTATATCCAAATAGCTTAGATTTTCAAGTAATGATTGCAAATATAGGAACTATCACCGTCGAAAATGGCCAAGATCAATCTTACTATGGGGAATATGTAAATAATACCCAATGATTTCATACCCATGGGTGACGCGTGATGTGGTACTAGGAATCCAATGCATTACAATCATTAGGAACAATAGACCTTAATTTTCAAGCATTTTCATGAGATTTTCATTGGATGGGAAAGAATTGAGTTAAGAGGTACTGTGGAAGCCCGCAAGGTGATGTTCCAACATCATGACGCAAAATTATTGAAAGGGCATCAAGGCATTATTGCACAACTATGCTCTTCACCGATGTTCAAACATCTAAGCTTCATCTATTCCTCAAGATCTCCAAAGGATCATTGATAAGCATTCAGTATTTGAAGATATTCCCAAAGGTCTCCCACCCACTGAAATCATGATCATGAAATCTCACCCACTCCCTCGGAGTGTTCCTCCAACATCAGGCCATACATATACCATTACACCCAAGAGTGGTACTGAGCCGCATGGTTGAAGAAATGTTAGAGGTCTGCATTATTGTATTACAGCCAGTTCTTACTCGCACAAGCGGTAAATGGTATTCAAGAAAGATAGCTCATGCATGATGTGTCCGTATTTATGAGGAGCTCAACAAGATCACTATTGTATAAGTTTCTCATTCCCTTGATTGATGAATTGTTAGATGAACTACATGGAGCAATCTTATTTCTACAAAATTGATATCTGCTCGTGGTATCATCGATCAATGAAGGTGGCTATTAAAGATATCCCAAAAACAACATTCAACTCATGAAGGCCATTATGAATTTTTGGTCATGCCTTTTGGCCTTACAAATGCATCTTCCATATCTCCAGTGGTTGATGAATTCCATTTTCAAGCCCCTTCCTTTGAAAATTTGTAAGTATTTCTTTTTTTGATGATATACTAATCTATAGAAAATCTTGGGAGATCATGTGCAACATGTTGACAAGGACAACATCCAAATGTTTCTTTGGGAGTAAAAGAGGTAGAGTATTTGGGTCATATTGTATCTCATGAAGGTGTCAAGGCAGACCCTCTAACAAGATTAAGGCCATGATGGACTGGACGCATTCCAAAACATTAAAAAATCTAGAGGATTTTTGGGTTTAACAGGTTACTACCTAAGTTGTTCTGAACTATGGAAGAATAACATCACTAATCGAACTAACTAAGAAGGATGCATTTTCATGATCTGTGAGGAAACTAAATATTTGGAACAACTTAAAGAGGTGATGTGGTACAAATTGCCTTTGGACTAATTTACTTTACAAAAACCTTTATTGTGGAATGTGACTTCAGAAATGGAATTGAGGCCGGCCCCACGTAAGAAGGAAGGCCTCGGCTTTGAAAAGCTTCCTAATTCACCAAGGGAAGAGATCTATAATAAACCCATTTTGGCGAGGAGGAAATGATGGCAAATACTACGCATTGAAAAAAATGGCCCTTACCTAATAGGTAGGCACTTCGTCAAAACAGATCATGATAGTACAAATACTATATTTAGAACAAAGACTATCTCTCATAAGAACAACAAAAAATGGGTAAACCAAGATATTGGGCCATGATTTTGAAATCGCCTCATAAAGGGGAAGCAAAATGTTGTATGTGATGCACTCAAGAAAGGATGAAGATGTTGAGGCTCTTCTTTGTGCTATCTCTCGATATCCAACCCAATTGGATAATAGAAGCAGGATGAATGGAAAATGACGTAAAAGTGTGGACTCTCATTCAAAGGTTGTACAAGGATTCCAGCAGACTTATACATTTACATGGAAAATGATTCACTATGGTACAAAGATCTTATATTGGCAAGAACTCCCAACTCAAACAAAAGGTACTATTGGAATTGGCACACCTTCCAATAGGAGGCAATCTCTGGGATTTTGAAAACCTACTCATAGAGTCAAGAACATGATTTTTGGGATGGCCCTAAAACCTAGATGTTCAAAGGTTTGTATCTGAATTTTTGGTTTGCCAACAAACAAGGTGGAAACAATTAAGACTCGAGGTATTTTATTAAACTACTATCCATCCCAATTCCTACTGGAGGAGGTTTCCATGGATTTCTAATTACTGTGGCTACCAAAGTCCTAAGGAAAGAGTGTCATCATGATAATTGTTGATAGACTAACTACATGCACACTTTTGTGCACCCTCTCTCATCCCTTCAAAGCTAGTATAGTTGCTAATTCAGATTCATGGAGACATCTCAAAAGCTACATAGCAGCCCCAAAGATTATTGTAAGTGATGTAGATCCCATATCTAATCGGAAATTTTGACATACTATTTTCTTTGTTTGGGTACTCAATTGGCTCATAGCTCATCCTATCATCCCTAATATGATGGACAAACCGATAGTGAAAAAAATGTCCTGGAAGGCCACCTCGCTGTTTCCTTTGTCATAAACAAACACATCAATTCAAATGGTTGGCCCTTGGCGTATCGGTGGTATAACACTTCCTTTCTTCATTAATCGCAACAAAAAATGACACCATTTATGGCACTTTTTATGGATAACCTCCTTCCATCACTTCTTTCCTCTAAAAAAGAAAAATCTAAGGTCTAACTGGAAGATCACATCAAGAATCAACAAATTCTCCAAATCTTAAAGGACAACCTCAATTCATGGCACATAATCGCATGGAAAACAACAAGGAGACCAACATCGTGATGGAAAGAAGTTTTGAAGTAGGATTGTATTTTAAGACTACAACTATACAAACAAATGTCCTCAAGCAAGCCAAGAAGGATAATAAAATTATCACCAAATTACCATGGCCCCATATAAGGTGTTGCAAAATATTGGTACCATGGCATACAAATTGAGCTACTCCTCAAGATTCAATGCAGCACACCCATTTCTCCATGTTCTACATGCTTAAAGAAGGTTATAGGTGACAAAGATCCCACTTCAAACCATATTGCCAGAACTAGACGAGGAAGAAAAAATCATATAGGATCCTGAAGCCATCACCCATACACAATAATTCACCAGTTGAGTGATAGATCTATTTCAGTGTATCTCATTAAATTGAGGAAACCACTGGCTAAAGATTCCACTTGGGAAGACATTTATTCCTTTATACGGCATCCAGTTACTTCCGTTGCCAGGGACAACACTTGTCTCATGAGGGTAATAAGTCTCTAATATTGGCCTCACACCTTTTAATTAAAGTGCCATTAGATTAGTAATGATATTTTATTTATGTCTATTTTTAGCCATTAAATGTGAATTCTTACTAGTAATGTTATTTTAATTATGTCGGCTTGAAATACTATTTGTAATTATACCCCCTAGTCTCCTATATATACCCAAGGAGACATTTTCATTCTTTGAATCATCTTGTACTTGAACATTTAAGTGGGGTAAGAGGAGGTTTCCCCCTCGAAGAGGCTTATTATCTGAAATTATCTCTTTTTCAAGGCGTTGAGTACTTTTCCTGAGGTTTTTATATGCTATATTGATGTTTGGTTCTTAACAAACCCAACCACCTTTTTCCGATTCTATCAAGACCCAAAGGGGAAATAAAAAATAGCACAAAGAACGTCGAAGATATGAAAGTTAAAACCATAAACCTCTGTTCCGTCAAGGCCCAAAGGGGAAATTCAAATAAGCACGAAGATGTAAATCGGGGAATGCATATATGGGCAGATCCCATATAATTTATATCAGGTGGGAGGACCAAAATGCTCTCAGAAATCTCCTTGTTCTTTGGAAATCAAGCAAAGGGAATATTGTAGCTACCCATTTCCCATACCACAAAATCGGGGCAAATTAAACCATAAACCCCAATTTTACCAAATGGCAGGGCGAAGATGCTATCAGAAATTTCCATACTTCTAAACATTTGGCTAATGGAAGCTTGTCCCTCCAAATTTCAGAGGAAAAATATAATTTTTGTTCCTCTATACCTCCTAAAAATATGGGCTAACCCTGTACATGATTTTTCCCCTAAAATTAATTATGGGCTACTGATATAAGTTTAAAAAATCACTCCAATACAAAAAATTCGCCCAATAAAAAATTGGAGGCTCTTTAATTTCTCCCATGAGAGAAATTTCGCCCCTAAAATCATCTATGCCGTCATATCAAATGAATTCTTTGATCGGTGGAGGGGAGATCAATATAGATCCCGCAAAGATGGAGAACATCATGAAATGGCCAATTTGTACAAATGTCACTAAATTTAGGAGTTTTTCTGGGGCAACAAAATACTTGCAAAATTTCATATCTTTATTTTCAGTGATAGCTATACCACTCCATGCCATAAAAACATATGGTTAGAGTTTACAATGGGGGAAGAATCAATAGAAGGCCTTTAATGAGATGAAAATAAAGACCAGTCAAGCACCAATGCTCACACTGCAGAACTTGTAGAATCCCTTTGAAGTGGAGACAGATGCAAGTGGGTATGTCATGGGAGAATTACTAATGAAAGGAGGAAGGCTCGTCTGTTATCATTTTGAAGTATTTAATGGGGAGGTTCTCAACTACCCTACCTACAACAAGGAGCTTTATGCCTTGGTACAAGTTGTTAGCAAGTGGAAGCACTATCTGATGTGAAAGGAGACAATCATCCACACAAACCAAAAATGATGTAGACCCCCCCTTCTCTCCTTAGGGCAGTGCGACGTCCCGGTCAAGGATATTCAACTAACTGAGATGGATTATCTCCTCAAGGCCTTGCTGGCCCAAAACTGGATTAACCATAGACCCTTTTATCACCTTAGGTGTAGGTCATATGGTACCCACGGGCCCCTTCCCTTAGTGCTTAAAATCATGATATTTCAGGCGTTAGCTCCTTTCTGCTATCCCTTCTCCACATTCAACCTCAAGATATGACTTGAGGATTAATCCCCTTAAGCACTTCAAACTTTGGGCTTCGCTCGTTTTAGCTACAACTGCAACCTTTCCCTCTGAACTCTCTAATCTGCTACCATGTATCCCCGCTTCAACCAACAGATTGAATTTATTTCTCACTTCGTGACTTTTCGAGAATTGCTATCTGCTTGGTGCAAATTATCCGAAACATTCTTCTCGAAATCCCTTATTTTCCTTCACATCTTTTCCTTCCATCCAACAACTGTGATCTATTTGCAACTTTGGACTTCGACATTTTTCACTCTTCTACACTCCAAACCTTCTCATTTACGAATTTTTGAAAGGACTTACGGCTAACCACCACACAACTTCTCCCAGATTAGACGGTCTAGAATGATTTCACTTCTCTTGGGAGGATCTTGATCATCACTTTGAAAAATCCTTAAAGGCTCCTCCCTTTTGAAGATTTCTCCCATTAAGTTTCCAGATCTTGTCTTCCTCCGAACCTTTAACTCTTTAAATGGTTTTCTTCGACAGCTAGTCAGATTTTGGATCTGTACATGCCTTGTAATAGACCTTCACACACACTTCTGCCAGAAACCTCTTGAGCTACTCCTCTCTGAGCTTCTGGTTCAAAACCTCTGTCGACGCACTCCTTGCAGATGATATGCACACTCTGCATACAAATTCCATGTTATCTCTCCTGAGATCTGAGTCGAATCAGACTATGTCAACACACTCCTTGCAGACAATACACACTCCTTGCGTAATCTCATGGAAGAGAAACAATTGAAACTTATCTAATGTTTCACATATTCATACATTCAATAGGGTAATTCATGCATTCATCAGTGTAATTCACGCATGCATGAAAACAAAAAATAACAGAGAAAAAATGTAAACAATAAGTTTACTATTCACTCAGATATGCAAGAACTAGCAACACATGCATTTGGATAAATATTTATCTATTATATTCATCTAAATATACATGAGATATAACAACATTCAACAACTTCTAACTAGAATTCAACGACAATAATATTCAACAGCCTAATCTCCAGCAACCTCATTTGGGCATACAACACCTCTACTTATCCCAGAGGGCTCCTAGGGTTCCCTCCCACTACCTATCTTCTCGAAAGAAAAAAAAACTATCACTTAAGCACTGTTACATTAAAGTCTAAGCGTGAATCTCCCAGATCTCTCGTGATCGTTCAACTTCCAAGCATTTTGATCTTCTTTAATCATTCATTCAAAAATATTTGCAGGAAACACCAATGTTTATATTCCAAAATGACTCAAAAGGTGCGTTAGGGCATTGAGTTGTCTCCCCATGTGTGCTTTGCTAATGATGCTCCTGCATCATACTACCCTAGACAAAAATTCATAGACTCATGTCTATGAGTTCTTACATTGACTTCCCATGCTTCTGGATATCAACTTCATTTACCCAACTGACATCTTCTATTGGGTGTCCTTTCCATTTTACCAAATACTCCAAATAAATCTTTCTCCTAGTATTCTTACCAATCCTTTGATCAATTATATTCTCCATCTATGAATTTTCCGCTATAGGCATCTGCTTCTCCCACTAAATCTCTTTCTAATCTTCTGATTCTTTTGTGTCATTTTCCCTGTAAGGATACAAGTCTAAAACATTAAATATGGGTGATATACCCAAATCCTCTGGAAGATCTATCTCATAAGCATTTTCACCAAAATTCTTTAGGATCTTGCATGGTCCTATCGTCTTCAACTTTAGTTTTTTATATGTTCCTGTTGGGAACCTTTCCTTCCTGAGATGTGATAAAACTTGATCTCCTACTTCAAATTGAATTTCTCTCCTATGTTTATCAAATCCGTGTTTATACTCTCTACTATTGTTCTGCAATTACTCCTTGATCTGATTATGAAGCTTCTACATTTCTGCAATGAAGTCTTATCCTCCAACGCTCCTGAATTCGCTCTGCTCCATATCTCTCAATTATGATACTCCTCTTGGCTTCATTTTGTACACTATATAGAATGGACTCTTTCCCGTACTTCAGTTCATTGAGTCATTATATGCAAACTCTGCTTGTGACAAGATTTGATCCCACTGGCTATGATGTTCAGTGACCAAACTCCTCAGCAAATATCCTAAACTCCTATTTACCACCTCAGTCTATCCATCCGTTTGAGGGTGATATGCTGAAATAAAAGATAATTATGTCTCCAGCTTCTTCCATAATGTTCTCTAGAAATGACCAACAAATTTAGTGTCCCTATTTGAGACAATACTCTTGGGCAACCCATGAAGTCTCACAACTTCTTTGAAAACAAATTTGTAATGTGTGTTGCATCGCTAGTCTTCTGGCATGGGATAAAGTGTGCCATCTTCGAGAATCTATCAACTACAACAAATATGGAATCACTTCCTCTTTGGGTTCTTGGCAATCCCAACACAAAATCCATGCTTATTTCATCCCAAGGCCTATCTGTCCTAGGCAATGGATGATACAATCTAGTGTTATGTTTCTTTCCTTTTTCATACTGGATAATATTGCATTTGTTTACAAACTTATTCACCTATGCTCTCATACTTGGCCAATAGTATGAATTGTTCAATTGTGAAAATGTCTTGTCATGGCCGAAATGTCCTGCTAGACCTATACTATATTTTTCCTTCAACATATTTTCTCTCATTGAAGACTTTGGTATGCACAATTGGCGAACTTTAAATGTCAATCCATCTTGAATCATATAATATGTCCACTGAATTCTGTCTCTGAGCACCAGGTTTGTACATGCTTCATATGCTTCTTTAAAATATGGATCATCACAATACATCTCCTTAAGGTGTTCAAACCCTAAGGTATTCACTTGGAATTCATGCAGAATCATACATCTCCTTCTCAATGCGTCAACAACTTTGTTAGCATTACCAGAGATATGTTTAATGACAAAATTGAAATTTTGCATAAACTCTATCCACTTAGCATGTCTTTGATTTAACTTCTCTTGTTTGGTTATGAATTGTAAAGCATGATTATCGCTATACAAAACAATTTTTTTTGGAACAAGGTAGTGCCTCCATTTATTCAAGGCTTGAATTATTGCACAAAATTCCTTATCATATGTGAAGTACTTCTTCTTAGTGTCATTCAAATTCTCATTCAAATATGCAACATGCCTATTATCTTGGCTCAAGACTGCTCCAATTGCAACTCCACTAACATCACACCTAACTTGAAATGTCTTCTCGAAATTTGGAAAGACCAGAATTGGTTGTTGTATTATCTTCTCCTTCAATATCTTAAAACTTTTATTAGCCTCTTCTATCCATTTGAAAGACATGTGCCTCTTCTTCACTGTATCCAATATTGGTGAACAAATTCCACTGAAATTTCTAATGAACTTCCTATAGAAACCCATTAATCCATGGAAGCTTCTCACCTAAAATATGCTTCTTGGTGATGGTCATTCCTTGATTGCTTTCACCTTTTCTGGATCCATCTTCAATTCATTTGAAGAGATCACAAAACCCAAATAAATGATTTTTTTCTTCATAAAAGAGGACTTCTTCAGATTTATCAACAACTTCTTCTGCTGCAGGATTCTCATCACTAATGTTAGTTGTCTCAAATGCTCTTCTTCAGCTTTACTGAAGACTAATATATCATCCAGATATACAATCACAAATTTACCTATGAAATATTTCAATACCTTATTCATCAATCACATAAAATTACTTGGGGCATTTGTTAAGACAAATGGCATAACAAGACACTCATACAACCCTTCATTTGTCTTGAAGTTTTTTTTCCACTCATCACCTTCTCTCATCCTTATCTGGTGATATCCACTTTTCAAATATATCTTTGAAAAACAATTTCTCCACTTAAAAAATCCATTAAGTCATCCATCCTTGGAAAATGAAATCTATACCTAATGGTGATATTTTTTATGGCTCTTGAGTATGTACACATTCTCCACCCTCCATCCTTCTTTAGACTCAACACAGTTGGTATTGCACATGGACTCAAGCTTTCTCTGGCCGGACCCTTGTATAATGCATCCTAGACTTGTCTCTTTACCTCCTCATTCTCTTGAGGTGTCAATATGTATTCTTATTTGTTTGACAAACTTGCTTCTGATATTAGGTCAATGTGATGGATGATACTTCTGATGGGTGGAAATGAATTAGGTAACTCATTGTTGTTGGGAAATAATACCCTACGGACTAACAAGCTAGGGATTAAACTTGCAT